>CAAKHG010016232.1:0-20038 GCA_901007715.1 Dactylopterus volitans | reverse complement strand
CCTATTGGCTCCGCGCGCGGGGCCCGCCCACGTTAGCTTCTCAGCATCGCTACAAACCACCTGTTTGCCTCCGCGTGGCCTGACGGGGCGTGTCAATAGATTCTGAGAGTGATGAGAGTGAAGAGGAAAAGGTGCGGAAGCAGGAGCAGAAGTGCCGAAAAAACACTTCAAAAAGAGTGGAGGATCTCGTTGATGATGTTTTCGAAGAGCCCGGTTTGGAAACGACATCGGAAAGTGAAGTGCCTCTTGGAAACAGCACGGAAGGAGGAGAAGGTGCATCCAAGCCAGGTGTTCTCCCAGCAGAACACCAGAAGGAGGTTTCCCCCAGCATGCCATGTTTAACAGAGGCGAAGGATGACAAGGGAGAAGATAGAGACAAGTATCAGCAGGTGAATGAACATTGGGAAAGAGAGAGGGAGGAGCAGAGTAGTGAATTCATTGCACAACCTGAGGAGCCCACAGAAGAGGGGGATAAGATGAATGAAGTAGAGGAAGGAGGTTCTGAGAAGATACAGAGAAGCATTTTGCAAGAGGTGGATGTTGACAACAGGTCGTACTGCGAGAGAGGCGGACAGGACGGTGAAGAAACTGAGTGCAGGCAAAGTCAAGAGAGGAGAGAAGCAGGTGGAACACCCGAGCATGCCAGCGTGGATGTCCAGCATGAGCCATGCAGAGGTGATGGTGAAGGAGAGGCTGAGGGAGGAGATGATGTAAATGGAGGCAAAGAGGACCAACCTGAGTCTGCAGTTGTCAGTGGCATTGAGAACGAGGCTTTTGTGAGTGATCAGGAAGCCCAGCCTCGTCCAGAGCCCCCGACGTCACCAGGACAGGAAGCGGAAAACGCTCTGCACTCAGGAAACCAGCTTCTGTTGGAATACCAAGAAATTCCTGGCCTCCCTAAACTGGCCCATCAGGGTGATGAAGATGCAGCAGAAGCTACGGCAAACAGGAAGGTCAGGTTCTCCTTTGCACCGATCAAGGTGAGGAAATCTTGAAGAAGAATTGCATGAAGTCGTGGTTTATTTAATTCTGCACTTTGAGTGCTGCAGCAGCACAGTTTGAAGAACCCTCACTTTTAGCTGGTGTCGGTTTGAGTTAACAGAAGACAAACATTAGCCCAAGGGTATGTTTATCTGTTAGAGGAGGAGGGAGGGCAAGATCCCACATGCCTTCTTCTGTCAGCACTCAGGTCAGAGCTGCTCTAGAATCAAAACATTTTTGTGGTTTGTATGGTGTCACCGTGGACCAGTGCATAAATATTGATGTTTTACCATCCTGTGATCATGTTTATCCAGTCGGTGCAAGTGTTGCCCGCTTTACACGACCTGTGTTTATGGCATCAGTGATAAAACTGTGTGTGTGTGTGTGTGTGTATATATATTTTATTGTAGCAAAATGCAGATTTTGAACGACTGCACCCGGGGTGTTTGCAGTGATGTTAAATGTATGCGTGTGTGATGTCCATTAGGTGTTCAGCACATATTCTAACGCAGAGTACGACAGACACAACGAAGACATTGATCCAGTGTCGGCCTCGGCCGAGTATGAGCTGGAAAAGAGGGTGGACCGGATGGATGTTTTTCCAGTGGAGATAGAAAAGGGTTTGTATCGATTTGCCATTTTCTGATGTGTGTTCAGTGTCCATCTGCTTTTTAAGGTTTTAATGAGTAAAGCGAAAAGGTGAGTACATTGGATAACTGTTCTTATATAGTGGAATACTTTTGACACGGTATAAATCTGTTGGGTCAGCTGTCACCACATACAACTGAATATGGATGTTAAAACATAAGCCAACAGTAGCTTTAAATGGCACTATCAATATCACCTTCCGTTAGTGTTTCAAGTTGCAGAGCTCTCCAGAGAGGCGTTTTAATTTATTTATTTTTTTCCCTTTATGATCCGACAGTCCGGTGTTGTCGGTGTGATTATGAATGCTCTTCCCTCCAGGAGAAGAGGGTCTGGGCATCAGTATCATTGGAATGGGTGTAGGAGCCGACCAGGGCCTGGAAAAACTGGGAATCTTTGTCAAAACAGTCACAGAAGGGGGAGCAACAAAGAAAGATGGAAGGTACATTGGTTCGACATTTGCCGAGGTGGGATTAAGTAGAGCCTCAAATATGACTCGTTTGTTTGTTTGTTTGTTTGTTTAGGATTCAGGTGAATGACCAGATCTTGGAGGTGGATGGGGTGAGTTTGGTTGGAGTGTCCCAGCTGTTCGCAGCCACAGTCCTCAAGAATACTTCAGGGCTGGTCAAGTAAGTCACCGAGTGTCCGTCTCTTGAACTGTTCTCCCTTTCTCCTTGTTTATAGATTCTGCAGAGAAGAGTAAGTCTTCCCTTTTTCATTTGAAGGCTCAGTATTAGAAGGTGTGCTCGGCCTGGTATTTGATATTTCAGTTTTAAAACAAAGTGAAAGTGGCTAGTGTCAGAGTGAAACTTTCAGAACCTTGTGACAGAACTGAAGCTATTTAAAGATGGATTAGAAATAGCAATAGAGATGAGCATCAATGATATCCCCCAGTTGTTTTTAAATGATGATCTGCAGTGGATGTGCATTTTAAGTCTTTCGACTGCATATCATTATACTTCACAACCATTTCAATAGCAAAACACAGTATTTCCAATGTTTGCGAGCTCTTCGGATTGTAATTTGTGTCCAGTTACTATTTCTCTGTGGTAGCTGATTCAACTGGGGACTCTCTATTGATGGCACTTTCAAGAAGGTGCCTGAACATGTGACATTCAAATGCCTGTCGACAAAAATATTTGGTGCTGAAAATGGCCTAATCCCATCGCCATCTCTTTTTATCCATATGAGCGCTTTCTTTCTTTTAAACGGCTGTTTTAACACCAAAACATCAGAGTGTCTGTGAATCCATCAACAGGGAGAGTTTTTCAACACAGCCTAACTGCATCAGTATGCAGCAATGAGTATCGCAACAACGAAATGTGTGCTGGTGTGTTGTGTGATGTGATTTTTACTCACTGCTTTGATTTCACTCCTCTGCTGCAAGGTTTCTGATTGGCCGCGAGAAGGAGGGGGTGGAGAGTGAGGTGGCGCGGCTGATCAACGAAAGCCTGGAAATGGAAAAAAAGGTGTGCGTCCGTAAAAGATTACTGGGGTTTCAGTGCTGTTAGGACTGCAGTTTGAGTGCCACATGCTGCTTTTATGTCAGAGGGCGGGGGCCAGTGGAGATGAAGACACCGACGGTGGCCTGTCAGACAAGAGCTCAGTGGCTGAGGACGAGGACGGAGATGAAGAGGAGGATGTGTCTGTGCTGTCCAGTCTGGACAGCTACCAGCTCTGCCTGAGATACCAGAAGGTAAAATACTATCGGCACGGCCTCCTGTTGAATTGGGACGCAGCATAACTAAAGCGATCTCAAAACACAGAATTATCAAGTGTATTTTGGTAAAACAACCAGATCGATATGCATTAACTTTAGTCTCCTTATCCTTTTTATCTTAATAGCTTCAGTCAAAACTACAAGGCAGAACAGCCCAGCTGCGCCACGCTAAGCAAAAGGTAGCTGAGATCTCACACACTCACACACGCACGCGCACACACACACGCACACAAGACAAAATTAACACTCACTTTCACACACTACCTTTGCATTCACATTCGAAACAGTGTGACCCATTTAACTGTGTATGAGATGGCTCGGCGTGGCGTTATTAGGACACGGGCCTTGTTCCAGCACTCCTCCACGTCTGCCTTTGCCTTGAAGTAATCACTGCTGTGACATAACTGGGTTGGTGAAAGCCTTTCAGTCGCAAATCTGGCTTTCTTCTGTCCAACTGTGTCAGAGCAGTGATCAGTTTGTTTGTTGTATTAAAATGCTCGAAATGAGGGGATTTTAGCAGCCTTCACTCTGAGAAATGCAGTTCCTCCAGACCTTCAGACCCTTTGAAACACAACCCTTCCCACCAACACTGCATCTGTTGAAAGCATAGGACATAGAATGATATTCTCCGTGTTTCCCAGTTAAAGGCCTGGGAGGAGCAGCAGGCATGCTGGGAGAGCCAGAGGGCTGAACTGGAGCAAAGAGTGGTGGATGAAGAAGAGAAAGCTGACAAGCTCGAGAAGTACGATAGGCTCAATGTTATCGTCTGCATTTGTTATTTTTCAGTGCCATAAGTCATAGAATTACAGTTTGCCATGATTCTGTTCAAATTTACGTGTATAGACAGATCTGGGTGGAATCCCAAAGCCTGCAAAAGGACAATAATTTAAACAGTTGTCTTGAAGTTGATGATGATGATGATGATGATGATGATGATGATGTGATGATGATTATGATTTTGCCCCTCCTTCTGTTTCTCAGGTATTGGCAAGAGGCCCAGACACTGTGCAGGGTTGTGAGCCAGCGACTGGCTGATGCACAGAGCCAATCAGAAAGCCTGGAGAACAAATACAGCAAGGCCAAGAGGCTGGTCAAAGAATACCAGAGCAGGTAGTCTTTCAATTCATCCCAAAATCCAATTATGTCAGTTCACACTATGGAAGGTTTTTCACGTATTATTAATAATGTTGCTTATTATGAATGCTTTAATTCCTGCGCTGTGAAATTTAATTATTTGGTACATTAAAATCATAATAACATCCAGAGGGGAAACAAATGCGCTCCCAGACTGTCTACAAAACGTTGGGGTTTTTTTGGGGTTTTTTCTCAATACAGCAGAGCAAATGTGATCATTGAGGAATTATTTCTTCTGTTGGGGTAAAATTGTGAATCAGTGCTATAGTTATAAGTGTGACTCATCTGTCTGAGCCTGTTCAGTCATCGCTAAATACATAGACTGTTGAATTATTTATGCTATCTACACTTAGTGTGTCACTACTGAACAAAAATACTACTGAAATTCTACGAAATTACCGAGGGTGTATTTGAAAAGCAGGCAAATGCCTATTTTTTTACACTTGAACGTGCAAAAGCACATGTTGCCTCCCGAAGATTTTGAACTTTTTTTGTCTACCGTTTCTTCAGAGAGGAAGACAGGGAGAAGAAAGGAGCAGAACTGCAGAGACAAATGGAGGAGAGAGAGAAGCAGCACAGGGAGACCATTGAAAGACTGCAAATCCAGGTGAGGGAGCGTGTGTCAGTCCCGCATGGACTAAAGTGAAACTGCCATTTCCCTGAAGTCATTGTTTTGACTCTGTTTATCACAGCTGGAGAGAAAAGAGTCTCAACCCGAAAGAGCGAACGACTCTGCGGACACCTCAGTCACAGGTAAGCAGCTGTGGAACTGTAAAGGATACAGCTTTATGCAAAGTGCACGCATTTGAGTACGTTTATCCCTTTATCCCAAGCCACTGAAAAGTTATGGAAGCCCTAAAAGGTACATGAGGGAGGGGCGGGGAGGAATGGGGTTTATATTTTATTTTTTGCTTATGCCTGATTTTTTTGTTTATGCCCAAATTTTTTTCTCTAGCGATGGGGCAGGTGTTGAGCAATTTATTATTTATTTTTTGGTTTTGTTTTCATCTGTGAAAACAGGTGGTAAACCTAAGTCATGTTTTTTCGTCCATGAAAAAAAAACTTTTATTATAGATAAATAATAAAGCATTTGCCAGATAATTTTATTTATTTATCTTATTGCCAGAATTCAAATTCAATTGTTTTATTTTTATGATTTTTATCTATAAATTACCTGATATTATCATCAACTCATTATCGCTGTTTAGTACTAATACTTTACAATGAGGTCCATAATTGGCCTAAGTTATCTTTTATCCTTTTGTTCTATAATTTTCTGTTTCTGTCAAGTTATAACTGAATAATTACAGGCCTATTTAGAAAATGAAAATGACATACAAAAGGATCCAAGCACTTTATCATCCAATAAAATACATGTGATCTGTCAAACAAAAATATAATCTGTGGAAAAACTTTAACGTATTTACCATTCGCTTCACTCAAGAAGACAAATTTTGCCAGGTAGAAGGATTATCCTGGCAGAACCCCAAAACAATTCAGATCAGATGAAAAAAATTATCACCAGTTTTTTGTTGGTTTTTTTTGTTTTTTGTTCCTCACTTGCCACTCAGGTTTCTGTAAGATCAACAGATAAAATTAACCTTTTTTTCCCAAAGCTCTTTCAAAAAATATTTGGTAAAAAAAAAAAAAAAAAAAAAATTGTGCTTTGTTTCTCCAGACTGGTATATTCCAGTTCCTGATACAGGACGCCTGGACTCCAGCGCTCACATAGCCAGAGCTCAGCTGGCTCAGAAATCCAAGCGCCACCCGCCCTCACGAGACAAACTCAGAGAGAGCTTCAGAGGACAGGTCAGAGACGTGCCGTGAAAATCATGCTTTGACTCTTCAGTGGTGCAAAACCCACACACGTCCTCTGTTGCTATAGCAAGAGGACGTCCAGAAGTCCCTGGAGAGCCAGTCGGTGTCTGCTCCCACGGTGACGGGAGTGAAACAAAGAGGCAGCAAGAGTGAACAGTCCAGTGCCTCGTCCTTCTCAGCGCTCAGCCCTCATCCTCCTACAACCTCGGTCTTCACCCCTCCCATCTACACCATCACTCCCTCGTTCTCCACATCCAGAAAATCCAAAAGGAAGTTTCCAGACTTCAGGTGCACTCTCTCCGGATTCGCAATTGTTTGTCATATTTGACTGATTTGAAAGCCATACTCATTATGGACCACAAGAGATATCTTAATCTCCTTAGGTTTCTTGGCAGCATGGCTGATATAGTAGGGGAATGGTTTGGAGGGGCATTTTATCACGTTTGATTTCATGATTATAATCTCTGCTTCTAGTGGCCTTCGCAAGTCTCTCAGCAAAAGGAAAAGTGAGAAACGCAGCAGAAGGTCCATGAACAGCAGGTGTGATAAAGGAGAAAACACACACACACACACACCTGCTATTCTTGTTGTGAGCTCAAATATGCAGTTAACATGAACTGCTTATTCGCCGGGGGCACCTAGACTTTCAAAATTCCAATTTCTCCTGAAAAGCTTCTGAAACCACCTTGTACTTACTAAACGATTCTTGCAATCCTTTTGTGAATGCCCTTGAATTAAAACTGAAACTTTTTGATTTCTTCATTTCAACCCCACGACGGTGGTGTCTGAAAGCAAATTTACAAAAATTGTATCAAATACTTATATACCTCACTATATGTCGTCGTCTGGCACATGCTTTTTCTTGTATAGTGTTTTGTTTTGTTTTTTTTAAATGAATATTTTACGTGAGTTTTGTTATTGTGGTACGATTCACCATCTGATTTTTGTAAAGCACTTTGCGGCCTCTTGGTTTAAGCTCGGCTCATCGCACACTATCACGACTTGTAAATATTCGGTCTCATTGTTTGCATCCAGGGGGTCTTGTGGTGACCTGGTGGACGAGCCCGCCGGAGTCTCTCCGTCAGGTTCGGTCACCTCCATGCCGTCTTGCTTGCCCTTCCCCTGGTTTGGAGAGAAAGGGAGGGAAAAAGAAGACGAGGGCGAGAGAGGCAGGGAGAGGCTCCGCTCTGTGTCCAGCAGCAGTTTGCCGTACCTGACGACCACAGGTAGAAGGGACCAGGTAAGAAAAGTTGGACTTGTGCACCGTTTACACGATTGTGACTGAGCAAGCTTGTCGGTTAATAATAGAGTTTCAAGTGTCAACGCTTTTCTACATGCCATCGGCCTCCTCTGTCCTCTCTATTAATCTCAGGCATTCTTTCTAAAAGTAACTCACATACACTGGCAACAGTGTGAAGTAAGCAGGCAGCAAGATTTGTTTCTGTTGCTTCCAGAGTGTTGGCTCTTCAGTGGGGATCTCCAGCATGGTGGGTCATGTATCAGATCACTCCCTCTCTGGACACTCTCACATTTTCACCTTTTCCTCCACTGAGGTAAGCCTGTCCTGCTCTTCCTTTCCTCGCCTCTTCCCGCCTTCTTTCCACCAATGATCGTGCCTCATCCAGTTGTTGTTTTTTTAACTGGCGTTTTTATTTTTTTTCCTTTCTTCCTTTGGCATCTTGATAGACCTTGGACGACAACCCAATTCCTACTAATAACAACAACCAGTGGCAAAGTCGACCTGTCTTGGAGTGGGACAGCCAGCAGGTGTGTCTGTGGCTGATCGCCATGAGCATGGATCAATACACGGCCGAGTTTGCTGCCAGAGGCGTGGACGGGACACAGCTGCTCGGCATGGACAGCGAGAAACTCAAGGTGAGAGGATAATATGCTGCTGAGGCAACCAAGACGTCGTAAAAATGAGGCAATCTCACCAAAAACATATTGGCATTTTTGAACGTTTTTATTAGCTCTGCTAGATATCTGTAATTTGCATTATTAAAGATGTTGTCTCTTTTTTCTTATTCAAATATCCGTAACTTCAAGGGAAACATCGGCACCTCTCAAATGTATGTTCAGTCTTTGTTAATGGTAAATGTAGTCAACTGAAGCGTCACATTTCTCAGTGAGTGCTACGCTGACATAGAAATGGCTACACTTACTCTTAACACCAGTGACATCACTGGTGTTAAGGACAAAATACATGCAGTATCAGCTTGGATTTCCAGTCTCCACCTCTCGGTATGGAGGGAATGTGTTGCCATGGAAGTTCATAGTTTTACCTCAGATAAACACACTGGCCCCCACCTCCAAAAGCTGGACATGTTTTGGCATCAGAACCTTGCACACAAGGCGCACATTCAGGGAGGTGGTGTCTGCACAGCTCTGCAGCAGGACCAGAGCAGGAGAACTCTGGGGGTTTTTGGTCAATATACCACAGTCTAAGGAATGTATTACCTAAGTTGACCGTCTGACCATCAACCATGAGAACTAAATGTGTCGGTACCTTCATTTGTGCCAAACTGTCAGTTCAGTGCGCACAGTCATACAACAAATACCTCTAAATGGGGGGAACACACATGGCAGTGCCCACACTTCAGTCCAGCCGGCAGTTTGCCAACCGCCATTAAACAGACACAAAAGAAGAAAACATATCAAGAGATGAGAGGAGTAACGTCCAATTCTGACCCACCATCCAGATGTTGCCACGGAAAAAAATACTCGATAGAACAGTATTCTCAATCTTCTGTTGTCCAATTTTGGTGAGTCTGTGTGAGTTGTAGCCTCAGTTTCTTGTTCTTCGCTGGCAGGAGTGACACCCAGATGTGCTGTAGCACATCTGTTTCAAGGTTCGACATGTGTTTTCAGAGATGCTCTTCTGCAAACCTCGGTTGTAAACAAGCAGTTGATTAAGTGTTGCCTTTCTATCTGCGCAAATCAGTCCGGCCATTCTCTGATCTCTGGCATCAACGAGGCATTTTCTCCCAGAGAACTGACATCACTGGATACTCTGTTTTTCGGACCATCCTCTGTAAACTCTAGAGATGCTTGTGTGTCACAATCCCAGCAGATCAGCAGTCAGTGAAATGCTCAGATCAGCCCGTCCTGCACCAACGACTATGCCACGCTCAAAGTCATTTAAATCACCTTTCTTCCACATTCTGATTCTCGGTTTGAACTCCAGCAGATCTTCTTGTTCATGTCAGCATGACTAAATGCATCGGCTTGCTGCCATGTGATTGGCTGGTGAGATTTGTGTTAACGAGCAGTTGAACCGGTGATCATACTGTATATCCTAGTGCACGTGGGACAAATGGAACCTGTGTTAACGCACAAGATTTTATTGATCCATTTATTTTTTACTTTTATAAAATAAGATGCTTTCCAGTTTTGTACTTAATTGTGACTTGCTTTTTTTTTAAAAATATGGTGATTGTATGATGTGTTCACTGTTTAATACACTACAGGCCATACCAACAACTTTGGTTGTTCTAAACGACAAGAGGTGGAACAAAAAAAGGAAAAAAAAATAGAATTATGCATTCAGGACCAAATCATGCCAAACTGTGACTTACGCTTACTGTTAACACCCCATCTAGTTGAACATGCTCATGAAAACTTTACTTTTTTAAATATTTGTCTGCTTAAACCACTAGATTAATCTTTTTTCCAAATTCTAAACATTAATGTATTATTTATTTGGTAGTTTTAATATGAAATAGTCCATTTAACCCAGCGTTTCATGTTAACACTTTTCAAAATCCATTAATGGCAGAACAATTCACAGTTGAAGTAAGACTTTTTAGTGCTCTCTGGTGGCTAAACTGTGCAATGGTGACAGTCTCCAAACCTCAGATATTTGGTATTCCTGTGCTGCAGGTTCTAGTTGCATACATTGCTTACATGTCTCTGTCCACTTCTGTCTCCTGTCTGTGGTCAGGCTCTGGGAGTTTACAGTCAAAGTGACCGCCATGCCCTCAAGAAGAAGCTAAAGGAGATGAGGAAAAGGGAGGAGAAAGAAGAGAGGGGGAAAGAGAAGAGATTGAGAGAGGAAAAGGAGAAGAATTATTTTTTGGACAAGGAGAGCGAAGGAAGAGAGAGGGTGAGGATGAAGATGAAGGAGGAGAGAGCGGGAACGGAGGCCAGACGCAGCGGCAGAACCGCCAGAACTGAGTCACTTTTATAGAAGGAACACAGGAGATGCCCAACATCTCGAGACACACAATTTCTGTCGGGCTGTAAGCTCTTCACTTCACTGCCACCAGCACAAAGGCGTGTTTGCAGACACGCGCGCACACACACATAAAATGGCTCCAGGTTTTAATGAGCTGATAGAAGCGGCTAGATCGGCATTCATCCACCATTTTTCACAACTCAACATCTCTCAGTTAGAGTAGAGAAACCTGGTTGGTCTTTAATAGATAGGAAGAGCAGAGGTGAACTCGAGCACCAAAGGCATCATCACAGCAATTATGAATCTCGGTATGATTCAGTTTTAAAGTATGTCGGTAACGCTTTTTAAATGAACCTTAAATTATCCTTTGTTTTTAACATAAAATGAAGTGCTGCTTTAAGCACTCAGGTATCTGCTGTAAATGTTTGTTTTTTTTAAATGTGTTAATAAATAATGTTTTGAACTTCCTCCTGTCGCCTTTCACTCCCTCTTCTGTTGGCTAGTTGTAGACCACTTGGCAACTTGAGAATGAAATGACCAGATTGTTTCATAACGCGTGAATGCAGCTAAACAAAACGCCTCTATTGCTCTTCACATGGACGCAGCCTGACTCAAATATGATTAGTCAACGCTGCTCAGACTACAAATGTAGACTGGGGGAAACCTCCAGTCCAAAAAAACTTGCCCTTACAGACTATGTGCACTCATTTGAAGATGGATGTCTACAGGGATCCCACTTAATTTGATGTGAAAATGTCAAAAACGGATTACAGGGATATGACATTAAAAAAAAAAATTTATTCAAGAAACTTTGTTCACTCTTCCTCTTTTTCAGCCAGTGAATAAAAATTGTGCATGGCAGTACAATAACAAATTGGGAACTTTATAAATTGCAGTTCCTACATAGTTTACAAACAATGAGATGGAGATGAAAGGTTGATTCATTTATGGAGTGCTGACATGCTGACTTTTAAATTGAGGAAAATAAAACATTTTAGACTAAAGTCACTTGTATGAGAATTACATGTCTCTTTGGCCTGTTGAGCACGTAACAAAGTACTCCTTACAAAGAATAAATACAATCAGCTCTGCAAAACATAAAAAAAAAGTGTACAAACCCCCACCCCCCATACACACACGCACACACACACACGCACAAACACACACACACACACACGTGTCCCCTGGTCGACACTGTGAATGCAGTAAATGTACAAAACAAAACAAGCTCCAAAGCCCTGACAGTAGCTGGTACTCTCCTTCTCGTGATTCTTACAGACTTTTAAGAGTTACTGTAATTGGAGAGTTGGAACAATTATTTAGTACTGCAACAGTGCTTATTTACAAATGCATTTCTTTGCACTGGAGTTCATCTGTAAGCGGCAGGAGTCTGTGTGGAACTAGATTTTTTTTCTTTTTTTTCTTTTTTGTTGGCTGTTAAGAGTAATGTTCATTGTCATGCCAGGTTGCCATCCAGGGTTTCTTTTCCAGGTTTTCCCAGTCGCTGTTCCCAGGGTTAATCCTCTCCTCCCGTTTGATTCGGACAGCGCTGTAACTGGGAACCTTGTCTTCATATGTCGTACGCTGAAAAAAGCCACACTGCAGAAGAAACGGGAAAACCAAATCAGCATTTTCTTTCTTGCAAAATAAAAAAAAAAGGCGACATGAAGACATGCAGGTTGATGAGACGTTTCAAGTCTCTTTTAGAGGTAAAGAGCCAAAATGGGGTGAGAGAAAGCCGTCCGCGTTCCCCTGCGTGTAAGGAAAAACTCTTGGTTGACATAAAAAGAGAAGCACAGTTGTAAAAAAAAAAAAAAAGAAAAGAAAAGAAACTCAAAAGAGAGCCAACCAGAAAGATGCAGAACAGCCACCATGATGTATCATCAGAGCATTGAATGCAAAGTCAGCGCTTACTACGCGTCGCCTCCCCCTGGCCATGCGAGTGAACTGCAGCATCGACACTTGGGAGTCTCATGAGATAAAATGAATGAAGCATTAAGTCTCTGGGAAAAAAAACAAAAAAACAAAAGAAGCCAGCTTTTGTAGTAGCGTGTATGCCACGGTGTGAGAAATGCCCACCGCCTTCGACCAGGGAAGCAGTGATTCTGCAGCAAAGAAGAGCGACAGAGGGAAGTTTAGCCCACTCATTCATGGCCGGCCGGGAACATTTACCCTCTCTTGTTTTTTTTTACGTATTTGAAGTCAGCCTCTCTTTTTCTGATGGCTCCTCTTTATTCTTTTTGTCAAAGACGCCGCACTGAGGAGAGGCAAACCATTAGTCATCGCCCTTGTGGTTTACCTGTAGTTGACGCCGTTACGGCCGACTGCAGAAGGCGTTTTATTGTTGAAAGCACGTGAGGATTCATTGAAGGGCTATCCTGGTCCTCTGTCTGAATTTCCTACCTTCCAGAGGAGGAACGCCAGCAGGCCCAACAGCAGCAGCCCCAGCAGGATGGACAACACGATGATCCACCAGGGCACACCTCCGTACTGGGCCTGACGCCTCTCGGGGAATGCTGTCAGTCTCACCTGGACAGAGCAGCGCGACAGCGATGGCAGTGTCTTTCAGTCTTGTGCGCCGGCTCAGGTTCTGTTTTACGAGCTCTCCGCTGATGGCATTTTTTCTGCCGTGTTTACCTGTGTCTCAGCATTTTGCAGCACCATGTTCCTCGCTGTGCTATCAACGCTCAGGGAGGCCTTCACTATCACCTGCAGATGATGAAACTTGGAGAAACGCTGTTGGATAGAAAAGGACATCGGGTTTATTCGTCGCTGAGAGGAAGGGGCGGGTGGAGGAAAACTTTCACAGGAAACAACACAATAGAGGTCAAGCTTTCATGCTTCTGCTCCGAAAGGAACACTTTTTCTTTTGGCAAATTGGTACCAGACAATAAATGTTTCTTAACAGAAATTCGACAGGCTTAAAACCTTATCACATAATCTTTCTTTATTGTCTTTTAAAAGTACATAAAAGTTTCAGTCTTCTTTTCCTCTAGGCACTGTGAATGTGGGTGGCCCCCGAAATCTCTAACAGTGTGGTGTGATGTCATCCTGTCATTAGTCCTGTTACCTCTGCAAAAGTGCGGCTCCAGAAGCGAGAGTGAAGCATGATGTCTGCGCTGCTGTCCAGGCCCCGCAGGAGGCACTTTATCCTCACACAGTTGACCCCATCGTCGCACGACTGTCAACACAGCAGAGACTGCAGTCACTACTGGACTCGCCTCCATATAGCAAATGCTCAAGAGAGTCAACAACAGAGTGCAAACATATAACATGTGGCGTTACCAGAATTTTAGATTTTCTCTTGTCGGCTAAACGTGAAATAATGCCCTCTTCACTTTCATGGCTGTTTTCCGTGGCTCTTTTCTTTCTGGAGTAACTTGATTCCTTTAAGACAGTGAAAAACAAATATTAGGTGATAACTGTGAAAATGTCTGTTTCCCTGACAGCGTCACCTGTGGGCACAGCACCCGACACACCCCCCCATCCGTTGTGGTGTTTTTCCACTGACCTTTTCAGGGTTGATCTCTCCTTTAGGAGAGCACTCGATCTGATCCATGCCGGTAGAGTTGATCTTCATCAGGTAGAGCAGCCTTTCCCCGGAGCCTATTTCTTTTGGCCAGTCGATGTGGAGAGCGGCGGTACCGAGGTCTGTCAAGCGCTTCCCCACGTTGATAATCTGTAAATCAAGGAAGGACGCTGTTCTACTGCCGTACATGTGGATTTTTCTGAATTATTTTACATAGAAACAACCTCAAACAGGTGCTGAAGATATCTAACCACGCTGGAAGAGAACTGACTTCTAATTTAGCTGACTTTCTGTACTCACTCTGAACATGTGTGTGATCTTCACGGTGCTCGTGGTTTTGCTGTCCCCTGAGAAGTAGACCTGAGATGGCTGGGCATTCCTGTAAGGACCAGGACAAATTTGTACATACAGTAAGTGTGTTTAACACATGAAAGTGTGTTTAACACATGACAGTGTGTTTCTTACCCCGATAAAGACAGCTGCAGCACGATCGCCACCTTTAACTTTGCTTTAACGTCCGATTTCTCCTGCAGACTCGTTCTGTCGGATTAAACATTGCACACAATTCAATTTGAACGCTGCTAAAAAAAAATGTTTAGGTTGACTTCGGCACAAAAAAACAAACAAAAAAAAACGAAGCACGAGTGTCAAAGTATCGCCATGAACTGCCTGGCAGCAGCTTGTGTTGCGTGACTGCAAGCAAAGGTAAACTCACGTCTTTCGCTCCAGATTGATCTCCAGCTCAGTAGTGTCGAGAGAGATGCCCGCTGTCCCAAGATTCAGGTAGAAGGTCGCCTATATGCGTGTATGCACAGAGACACACCCACACCCAGACACACACACACACACACATGGACACACGAATGCTTTATAAACATTGATGATGGCATTTGCTACGCAGAGGAGGTGGACAGAGTGAAGACGGTGATTGTCTCTCACCTCTGAGTCACGTGTGAAGGGGTTCCCAAGCGTGCAGTCTGTCATAGAGCCATTGTTGTTGGCAATGCAAGATACCGGTGGCTCCTGAAATCAATAGCAAGGTCCAGTCAGTAAGAATCGTTTGTGTCTGTGTGTGTGTGTGTGTGTGTGTGTGTGTGTGTGTGTGTGTGTGTGTGTGTGCGTGCGCAAGAGGGACAGCGAAAGAAACTTTACATTAGGTGGACTGCGGACGCTGTTGTAGGTGAGGGACCGTGGGATGGAAGCAACCACTGATGCTTGGTGTGCAGCATCTCCATGCATGTTGGTGGCTTTGACCTCCAGGGTGATGTCCTTCTGCTTGCTGAGTGAAATCACCTGCACGCCGTTCTCACTTTAAACAGACAGGAGTTATCAGAGGTCGGGCCGAGCCACTGCTCTTCCGAGTCACAAGTCCAGCAAGTTCACAAGTTCACTTGCAGCTATTTCAACAGAGCAAGTACATTTAATACAAAAATAGATTCCTTTAATAAACTGCATGGTAATGTTTTTCCAAATACTACTGATTTTACAGACCTGTTCAGCATCTGCACATATTATGGCATTTCTTCATCTTTAGTAAACTTTGGGATGCATGAAATTTACAACCAAAATGACCAGGAGCACCGTGAAAATCTCCATCTGGTCAAACCGTAAGCCATAAGCTGCTATTACTGCACATGCCGCTTATAATTAGTTAAAAGTATGTAAAAAGTTTTAAGTTATTTGCAACTAATTTTAACACACACAAAAAAAAAGACCAGTGAGTCACACTCTACTTTGCGAACTAGCGACTTAACAACCAGCGGCAGTCTCTGCTCCTTGCGCCGCTTCAAATGCTGAACCAAGTGGTGTTTGTGTGCGCTTTCGTTAATTTCTTAGGTGCTCCTGTTATTGTTAACAACGTGATCTTTATGGGTGAAGGCTGCTATCGTTGGCGTCACTGTCCCAGCGCACACTCGGCTGCACTCTGCCATCAAGCACGTCTCTGCACACAGTCCGGCCGGCTGAGGTCGACGTGGTTTTTCTTATCGTCACGCACAAACTTATTAATTGCACAGTTTTTCAGCGACCAAGTCTTTCTCAGTCAAGAGGTTCGGGTCCGGGCTGTTCGATGGTGATCAAAGTGAAAAGAGGAGAGACTGAAAACGGAAAAGGTGTCTTTGTGTTCCCTTACGATGGTAGCGGCGTGAAGGTGGCGCCGTCAGCGGACAGGTGGCCGTAACGATACGCCACTTGCAAGTTGCTGTTGCAGACATTGTCGCTGCCACAGCCCTCTTTTACAAAATCCACCTGCGAAATGATTTACAGACACGAATGATTGCACCCAGCGATCACGCCCCTCCAGGTGTGCTCGCATCTTTGCCGCGCTCATACGGGGGGTGCCGCGCATGCTTACCTTGGCTCGCGTTGTCATCGGCTCGTTGGCGTCGAGGACAGGTGGGATTTGAGAGCTTGCGGTCTGCCTGCGTTTGCGGCTGGCGTCCTGGATCTCCACAGACACGTCGATGGCTATTTCGTCGAGCTTGTTTCGAATTTTTTCCTGTAGAATTACGCCGTCACATGAGGATCACACCAAGCAGCCTTTTTATTTTCACTTTCTTGCAAAATAGCCGGGGGTAATATTATTGAGGGAATGACTACCTGTATGGCAAGTTGACGTGTGACGCACTGTTTGCTTCCTTTGGCGTTGAAGGTGATGGTCCCTTTGGACTCATAATTATTGTCAGAGGCAGAGGGCTGGGTGAACGTTGCCCTGGAAAATTGAGTTCCTTTCCTGAGTTCAGCATCGGCCGCCAGAGTGTACGCAATCGCTAGACGGGACAGAGCAAGGGACATAAGGGACAGGAGGATAAAGATAAGATAGGAAATACCTCCCTATTACAATGCGTCATTATAACTACAAAGCATTTGTTTCTTGCTCTTGATTCTCTAATTTCTGACACTTGAACAGAAAACATAGTAAAGCTGAAGGCGCTTTGATGAGGAAGACTCAGCTTACTCAGTCTGGGAGCGTAGCTCTTGGGATTGGCCATGTAGGAGAAGCAGGCCTCAATTGTCACACTGGGGACGCAATGCAGTTTAGTCACAGTTAGACAAAAGCATCGTTTTGAAAAAGCTTGATTTCAAGTGGAAAAATGATTTGGGAATTCAGTTAACCGGTGGGACGATGCCGTGGAGAATGTCACGCACATCAATATGCATTAGGTATGAGCTGACAGACAGGTGCAACATCAGCTTCATTATTCCAACGTTGAAACACTCTATATCCTCACGTCGACTCCAGCTGTGACGTATGTATGTTTAACTGCCACACGTGTTCTGTCTCTCTGCTGCATTATCTCGCTCGAAATTTGAGACCCCGTGACATCTCTGTCCGGACCGCCCCGCATCTAAAGATTTAAATCTCACATAAAACCTGTAAACCTACATTTGTTGCTATGTTGTTATCAGACCCTCACGGATGCCAATGTATTGTTTTGGGACGACTTAACTAAGAATCCACCTAAAAATTTGATTTGATAAACTGTTTCTTAGCCCGCACTGCATTCCATCCCATTTTTTTTTAACTAAACAGACCCAGTTGAAAATGCGAGCTTCTTTAAGGTGGTTTTACCATACGAGAGAAAAGAACGCTGAACGCTGGTTCCGCTAAAATGATTCACGGTCGACAAAGGAGGCAGAGCAAAACACACTGACCAGGAGGTGTTGCCACAGTTCTTCTTGGTGAGGTCAATTTCCTTTGGCGTGAATTTGATTTCCTTCTTGATGGTGATGACCGGACGGGCTCTGAGAGGGTAGAACTCAATGAACATGTCTGTAGTCACGAGTAGAGACGTACAGTGAGAAAAATGGTCCGGTTGACTCACCTGTAGACAAAGACGGAGTCAGAGAGGGATCCGACAGCCAGGTCGGGGTAGGTGTTCTTATCCAGGTCCATGTTGCCGGCTAAAGAGTATCCAAATTGATTTGCATTTAAAGGCTTGCCTGACAACACCTGAAAAAAATACGGCACCCACACTTAAATACTGACAAAAATGAAATACAAAAATAGTCAGGACAACACCACACTTTTCTCCACGCCTCCCCTCCACGTAAATGAAAACGTGGCAATGGGTGAACGTGCTGACGCGGCTATTCTGCTCGTTTACCTGTGATGCTGTAAAACTGGATAAACCTTTGGCTGATCCATGGTAGATGTAAACCTTCCCTGCCCCCTCGTCATAAGGAGCTCCCACTGCGAAATCTATCGCAGCAAAGGGGGACAGCGGCTTACAGTGTGCTTATACATGTGCCAAGTAAGTTTTGTTATCACTCATGACTGTTGTTTTCTGGTTTGTTTGCTGGCAGGATTGAGGAAAAACTCCTTTTTTTTTAGTTACTTATTTATCATCATGCATACTCAAGCTATGGTGACATTAACCCGTATGGACAGTGGCCAGACAGTGATACGCATAACGATCGAAGCCCCACCCTGGTAGCCATCCTGATTGATGTCTCCCAGGTTTTCCACGGCCAGACCAAACATGGAGTTCTGCTGTCCAAGCATCCTGATGGGTTTCACTTCTCTCCAGTTCCCGGCTTTGTTGATGTAAACGTAGACAGCTCCTCCGATTTCTTTGTCCTTTTCAAAGTACTGAGGTGCTCCCACGACTATGTCCTGCCAACTGGCACACAACAGCAAACAGTGTGTCAGTGTCGAGTAATGATCGTGGCCATGAGCACTTCGTCGCTATGTCACTTTTCAACGCGGACAAGCCACTCCCTCTGCCTCACCTACCCATCCTTGTTGATATCCAGCACAGTCAAATCATAACCGAAAGACGACGCGAGCCCCTGCCCCTCCAGGGTGTACTCTTCCAGCAAGATGTTACTTGTTTTGGCGCCTTTCTTCAGGAGCACCACCGCCCCGCTGTGGTTCGCTCTTGGAGCTCCGGCCACCACCGTCAGATGATTTCTCTTGGTCAGATGCATCCCCGAGTCCAGAGAGAAACCTGAGAAGGTGACAAAGGGATCCTTGCTCAGAGGATGGTTAAGCAATAGAATATGCATCGTCATGAAAATCGAGCCATCCGCATTCCAGCGACAAGTGAGCATGTTACCCAGGTAGCTGTTGGGAGGAGCAGGGACCAGGTTGGGGTTCTTCTGATTTTCATCTCCTGCCTCGTACGGACCGTCGTCATACTCACCCATCTCTAAGAGGGTGTCGTTCTTTTGTTCCAGGCGCACCACGCCTGAGCGGGAGGAGTAGAGGAGTTAGGATGGGCCAAGTCCAGCTTGTGATTAAAGAACCCAAAGCACATGGTGCAATAATCCCAAAGTAATAATGAACACGCGACAAAAAAAAAAAAGGATCCCTGAACAATCGCTCTGATAAATACTGAACAGTGTAGATGATATAGAGCAGACTGATTTCACTAATAGGAACAGTAAACATCTCTGCTGTAATGAGATGCTTCTACCACACACACACCCACACACACACATTAATAACCTTTCCAATTGTAGGCTCCAGGAGCTCCGAAGATGAGGTAGTGGTAGTCCTTGTCAAATGTGGCTGAGATGCCCTGCTGGCAGGAACCGAACATCTCATGGCCACGGGCCCGGCTTTCACAGAAGTGCCAGCTACCTCCGTCCTCACTTGACAGGGGATCGATTTCCAAATTCTCACTCAGCACATAGCACCGGCCAATAATGTCACGGGATTCGATATCTTTCTTCAAATTGGCTCTGCGCTGGTATCGATGAGCGCAGGTCTGCAGGAGAGAAACACAAACACACAGCTGAGGTGAGGCGACACTCATCAAAACCAGAGCCGGAGCACCTTTGTGAAAATGAAACGCAAAGCGAACGCTGACGTGAAGTTTAGATTCCCCTCTCATGGAAACCTTGCTACTTTTCATGTTCATGTCCAATCAGCGTTGATGCTAAATAAGGTCAATCCATGCTTTGAATTCCTCAGTGAGGGCTACATCGACCCACAGCTATTGGCCACCTCCATGAGCTGGACAGGACTTGGGGCGGGTTTGCGGGTTTGGGTTTGTGTCAGAAGCTCGCACGCATTGCATCCTGGTACTTGCAC
>CAAKHG010016231.1:0-12673 GCA_901007715.1 Dactylopterus volitans | reverse complement strand
TAAATTTGATTAATTGAATTTCCATTTTGAAATATTTGATATGTCCCTTGTTATATGTTGGTACTTCCTTCCTGATATGGAGCAACTGTGAGCATACAATTTGGACTGGGATTAATAAAGTATTTCTGATTCTGAAATGGAAACGCCTCTGTGACTTCTGGTGTTACAGTCTCGAGCTGCTGTCAATCACGACATCACATGTATCTTTTTATGGCATCAATTGAACGATTAAAACCAAACGCACCAATCATGAAAAAAAGAACACTTAAACATCAGCATGTTGAAAGCTAACTGAAAAAAATATATACAAAGAGTACTTTGTGTTTTAGTTTGGCCTCAAGTATCACCCACTATCATGGCAGTGGAAGGATTTATGACCTATACTGTAGACAGCCACCAGGGGGCGGTAGTTGTTTTTTTTTTCAGCTTCACTTTGGAGTTGTTATGCCGTCTGGCGAATGAATGAGACACATAAGAGACAAATCTAAAAGATGAGCAGCCTCAATTCAGCCACAATGAGAATAACGCCTCCCTTCAAAACCTTAAAACCGACAAGAAACAACAAGAAAAAAAACGTGCAAATCTGTTGTGCTTTCTGACTCCTGTATTGTAAAATGTGATCGTCACTCTCAGCTCTCTCTCTCTCTCCCACTCAGCGCACATTCTCTGCAGCCCACACACACACACACACACATACGGGTTCACGAGTGCATCTGAATTAGCAAACGGCGCACAAGTGACGGGCCGATGATGCCGTGTGTGCTGACAGGAGCGGCGGCCTGCGCGCACACACACACACAGGGAGGCAGCTCACAACAGTATGCAGTATAGTGTGAACAGTTTTCATTTTTTGTTGTTTTCTTGTGCACCAGATCGCGTAATATTCTTGCGGCCGAAGACGCAACACCAGGCGCTCAGAGCTGATTTAAGCCTGAAAGCTCGGCGTTCACGCCGACTTCTCATTTGCTGAGAGCGTCTCCGTTGCCCAAGTGTGAGCAGCTACTTCATCCGCTTTGTTGGTTGTGAGGTGGGAGATGTCCCGCGCGGACCTGACTATCCACACGGTTAAAGATCAGATGAAGAAGAGTCTGTGAGCCGCGGAATCCACGCGAGCAAACACGCTCGACTCGCTTGAGCTGCACAGTCGCCGGGCGGATCTGCAGGAGTGGGTGGTCCTAAATTTGACAACGCCACCGACCGCGCGCTCGTCCTCCACGGCCATCTTAAAACCACCATCTGTTCCGTTCAGCCGTTACTTTTTTAATTTCATGTTCTTTATTACAACCTTTTCACACCAAAGCCCGTTTCACACTGGCAAAAAAACAAAAACCAACAAAAAAAAAGGCCGCAATCGCCTGTTAACATCTGGGTTTGTCTTAGGTGTGAAAGGGTCCAATCAGCATTCCCACCCAGCTCAAGTGACTCTGCAGTAGTCGCGGGTATTTATTTGCAGTGATGTAAACATTATACCTAAGTGGAAACGTTAATCCGCATGATGCTGGTGGCTCAGATGTAGCCTTTTTGGTAACTTCTTCGCCACAGTTCGATCTCCGCTGAGTTTGTGTGGTTTGAAAGAGACTGAAAAGTTTATAGCCAACACAAGAATCTTGAGCTCGTGATAAAGGATCTGCACTCAGTGACAAGAGCTCATGGCACGTCCTATCCAAGCAGACCAGGGAGCGGTGATAGCTAGCATGTCTCTGTGGTCATCAGGTGGGAACCTCCCGTCATCAGTGTTCCGTCTAGTTTGTCCCACGACACCTTCTAGAGGTGAGACAGCGATTTCTGGCGTCCCAGAGTCACCCCCCCGTAACACCAGGTATCACTGCTCCTCACCACTGCACACCAAACTCCTAGCACATGCTACTACTGCTAGCGCAGCCATGGCAGCATGTCACCTTCAACAAACCCGGGCGGTTATGCAAGCTCCAGGTAGCGACAGCGCCGATGCTAGTACGACACAGCCCCCTACCATCTTACAATTCCCTACCAATATGGCAATGTAACGGGAGAGAGAGAGAAAACCCAATAACTTGCAAGCAAACAATCCAACTCACCTCAAGATGGTCGCATGGTTAGAGAGACTCACTTAGGCCACACCCACCCGTTATATACACTTCCTCTTCCTGGATTTCTGCCTACTGGGACAAGGGGGCGGGGAGGTGGAGGTGGGGAGGAGGAGTCTGTCTAGACTTGCTCCCCCATGCCGGACGACAGTAGGCATGGCCTCTGACCTCCCCCTACTCCCAAACCCTATATTACGGCAGAGGTTTAGGCCCACTGAAAAAAATATATATAATTCTCAGAAAAAAAGTCCGAATTCTGAATTTAAGTGAGAATTCTGACTCTTTTCTGAATCCTACTTTTTTTTTTCATGAGGATTTTTTTTTCATTTCTGAAAAAAGTCAGAATTCTGAATTTGATATCAGAATTCTGACTTTTTTCTGAAACAGAATTAGGGTAGGTACCCACCTTGAGAAGAAATATCTTCGCTAGAAGAGCAAAAGGTACCCACCTCTAACAAAGATATTTGGTCTTCTGAGACCCCTCTGTCACGAAGAAAATGACTGATATCCGACATTCTCAGTCCTTCTTTGTTCAGAAAAAAGTCAGAATTCTGACATTCAAGTCAGAATTTTGACTTTTTTCAGACATGAAAAACATACTCCTGAATTTTTTTTTTTTTTTAGGTTTCCAAAAAAAGTCAGAATTCCGACTTTTTTTCTCAGAATTCTATTTTTTTCCTTCAGTGACCCTAATCCTCTTCCGTACTATATAACCCCCAATTGCTTATGCTTTTCCTAATCCAGATCCACTGACTGGCTCCAGCTGCCTCATCTGACATTTCTGCTGGGATGAGGTAGTGGGGGGTGCAGAGTGTGGGGAGGAGTCTGTCGTGTTCGAGACGTGTTCCCCCATAAAAAAAAAAGTGAAATTAACCAACATCTCACTGGCGCTCTGCTGTTTTGCGACTATTTTTTTTCCCGTGGCACCTTTGTGACATCGCCAACATGATGACTTTAAACGTGAGGCACCAAAAGGGAAAAACATAGAAAGGCAAACTCAGCTGCTGCTGGCACCGTCAAAGGAGCTTAATCTCCGATTTTGATTGGGTTTACCTGCATTTTAAAAAAAAAACAAGCGTAAATATGCTACTGATAGCGCAATTCTTTCATCGGAAGCCCAAGAAGGAACCGGAGAATTCTGCAATTTCTAACAGAAGTATTTATTACAATGGTCACAGGAAATAATTCACGTTTATCTTCTTGGGCCGGCCCCGCACACAGGTTGGAATCAGCTGACCAGTTAGCAGTGAGGCGGCCAGGCCCACGTGGTGGAGGGAGCGCAAGAATAAAGTGCGAATGTTGGCAGTCGGACGCGTGGCTGAGGCGCACCGGACCAAACAGCCGTCTCAACCGGCTCTCTTTCTCGTGATAGCAAAAGCACACAAGGACAAACAGTGTTAAAATACAGGGTGAGCACACATTATGGATCGGAAGTAACTGAGTTAAAGTTAAAGCCGATTTTCTAACACTACGCGTGGCATAATCTGGTACACAATTAGCATGGATATGCTTTGGTGTGTGTGTGCGCGCTTTTTGTGCATTTGTGTGTGTGTGTCCAGTACAAAGATGGGGTAAGCGAAGAGAGTTATTTTCCCTTGGGGGATTAATGAAGAATAACAGAGTTTTTCTTAAAAAGAAAAAAAAAAAAACAGTGTCCAGAGCACACAAGGTTAATTATGTTTGTGTTAATCACACAAGTTACGCAAACATCTGGAACCTCAACACTGAGAGCGGTAGTCAGCGGTGCCGGCTGCCGCACCGCCCGTGCCTCACACACACACGCTGCGCTTTCACATGTCAGTCGCCTACACATGATCGTCAATCTGTACACACACACACACACACATACACACACATGCACACACACGCGCACACACAGAGGGTTAATAGGAGCTCTAATTCTGCTTTTCTGCTCCTTCGCATCCCAGAAGACAAACACACTCAACTCAGTAATACAAGATACACGCACGCGCGCACGCACACACACACACACACCTCGCCCTCCCACTAATCGCTCTATTATACGAAACTATTATGCCTCTCTGTTATATATACATGGCGAGGAGGACGGAGAGAGGCTCCGTGTTTCTGAGGAATGATGATGATCTGACAGCAGCACTTTCGCCGCAGCCGTCTCTGCATAATAAAGCCTGTCAGGCTCAAATCTTTGAGTTACCTGATTGTTCTGGCGTTCGTTAGTGTGGCTACAGCGACTCTGACGTGACTTGAGAGCAGCATTGTGCAGCTGCACAGCTTTTTATTTCTGCACAGCTTTTATATATATATATATATATATATATATATATATATATATATATATATATATATATATATATATATATATATATAAAATTTTTTGAATGTTTGTGGTTTTTACTGTGGATTACAGGGACCAGCTGTTGAATGTGGTGAGTTCCTGTAATACCAGACAACCGATAAGATAAGATAAGATAAGATAAGATAAGATAAGATAAGATAAGATAAGATAAGATAAGATAAGATAAGATAAGATAAGATAAGATAAGATAAGATAAGACAAGAATGAAAAGTAATATTTCTCATGACTGGTAAAGTATTGCATGTTTGAGTGGAAACATGACCAAACATAGCCCATGATGTCGGGCTATATTAATTAATCAATATTGCAGAGGTTGCACATATCCATGATAGTACAGAGAAAGATTGAGAAGGGGGAGGAGTTAAACAGTTTGATAGCCACTGGCAGAAAAGACCTCCTGTGGCGATCTGTGGTGCTCTGATAGGACTAAAGGTGGCGTGAAGGAGGCAAGAGGTGTTGTCCATGATCCTGAGCAGCTTCCCCGCCATCCGTCTCTACGACACCTCCACCCAGCCTTCCTGATGAGCTTATTAAGTCTGTTAGTGTCAGCATCCTTCAGGCCTGCTGCCTCAGCACACTGCAGTGGAGAAGATGACGCTGGGCACCATCGAGCGATGGAACATCTGCTGCAGGGCTCTGCAGACGCTGAGAGGTCGCAGTCTCAGGCGGCGCGGACCTTCCTTGAACACGGCATCTGTGTTTTTATCCCAGTTCTGTTTATTGTCTATCTGGACACCCAAGTACTTATAGTTGTCCACAATGTGTCCTCTAGTTCCACTGAAGAAGACCAGGATGTGGATTTCACGCAGATTAAATAAATATGATGGGTATTGTAATTATCAAAGCAAGAGTTGTGTCTACATCCATACACGCAGAGTTGGAGGGTTATTTAGAAAATGCATTCCAGACAGTACTAATTACCTGTAAAATATGTAACCAGTAATGTCATTCAGGTATCACAATATTAAACTCATATGGCTTGATTACTTTTTCTCTTTTGTGTTACTTTCATTCCAGTCATAAGCAAGTGAAGACACGTAAGGGCAAGGGAAAGGCACTGAGATCAATTTGTTTGTGGGCCGCAGTGTCTTCTTAAGAGGCGCTGATGTTTCGGAATGCGCTTCATGATTTTGGCCAGCAGGCGGCGCCTGTCAGCGGTGGCGAAAGATGGTGGTCATCGTTAACGCAAGAGCAGACAAGTCTCGACTGGTGAAAGTACGTCCCAGCGTCTCCTCGGCTAGGCTGTGTACTTTGTGTATGGTAAAGATATTGCTAATGCTACCCAGCTTATTAAGTATACTGACAACACCTCATAATATATTCAAACTTCAAGTCAACTGACATAGACTCATAATGAGGACGAGGCCTGTTTTTAGCAAAACACCACCGTGGTCATCAGCGTCACCGCTTGTGTTTCCAAATTTTAGATGTCGCTGAGTTAGACAAGTAACTTCTGACCTTAAAGACCCCAACATTCCCACCCACTCGATACTGCAGCTATGATGATTGTGCCTCAAGTCCACGGTGATGTTGGAGATCCATGTCCGGAATCAACTTTATATTCCTTTAATATAAAAAAATGTTAATCCCACCTTAACAGAATGCAGTTGCCTCTCTTTTGTGTCCTAACTCACGTGGTTACATGTATTCCAATACTCCCCATGACTGGATATAAAATGCATCTTAATAGGCTATCTTTAGCTGCTGGCGGTGTGGTCCCTGACCATGGTAACAGGTGGTTCTGCAACCTGCAGACACCTCAGACTTTCTCGAAGCTTTCATGTTGGAAACGTTTCAAGATCAGTAAAACTGCATCTGTGGCTGTTAAGATTTATTGATTTCTGCAGAGAAATATTCTCTCTCTGATCAGTTTCTACAGAGAGCGAGTGGGAGGGAGTCAGAGAGGTGAACAGAGAGAGAGAGAGAGAGAGAGAGAGAGAGCGAGCAGAGGAGGAAGAGGAGGCTTTTGAAAAGAAAAGATCCAAAGATAGAAGTTAGAAGAGCAACAGCGAATGTTCCGTGACAGAGGTGAACGCGCAGCGCTCCCTCCAGAGACCATCGCTTTGCAGAACGCATCAACACACAGATCCAACATCATTATTAAGCATCAGCATGTGTCATGAAATCTGTCTGCAGTCACCAAATATGATTGGAATTCACCTCAAAATACAAAAAGACTGAATCAGTTCTTCAAAGTCTGCTGCTGAAAAAACAAAACAAAAAAAAAACTCACATTCCTTCCCACTATGTAGTGTGGCACTACGTAGCATTTGGTTAAAGAGCGTAGCTCTATATAGCGTAGGATACATAGCATAGCATAACATAGCATAGCATTATGTAGTGTAGCATAGCTAGCATAGCCTAGCTAGTGTTAAGTGCTATTGTTGCATTGCATAGCATGGCACAGCAAAACATTTTGCATTATTTTATGTAGCTTAGCACTGCAGAGCTTAGCATCGTGTAGCTTAGCATTGTGTTTTGTCAGACAGTGCAACTCATTGGCTTCTCAAACGTTTTCAAAAACGTGCCGATTTTTTTTTTTACCCTATAAAATATGAGAACATTAAAATGGTGAAAGTGCTAATAAAACTAAAAAAATGCAGACTAAAGAAAGCATTTGTCCAATCACGTGCAGCCAAGAAGTGACAGCAAAAGGGCTCTTAAAGCGAGTGTGTCACTGCAAACGCGAGTGACGGCTCGGGTGTGTGTGGGGCAGCTCGACCTGTGAGCGCCCGCCTCTCAGCTGAGGGTTCCGTGACGCGTCCGCAGGCTCCGCGTTCGTCTGTTCTCCTTTCACTCGCCCATATCCCGATGCCGTGTGGCGTGGCCGCTGTGGCCACGCGGTCACCCCAGCGGGCGCGTGCCGTATCTTCATGTGAGTTAATAGCCAGGGACATGTGGTATTTGCGGCCGTAGTTATGCGGGCCGCCACGGTCGCCATCGCCACCTGCATTTGTGACCCACGCGGTCACAAAATGTCATAAAGGGCCGCAGTCGCCGTGGCGATGCAGACGTCGCGTCCCCTGGGTGCTTTTCAGTTAAATGCTGGAATACGCGGGGATGCTGAAATGGGGACACGGGTAATTGGTGAATTCGGAGGATTGTTGGCATCCATCTTTTTGTTTATTTTTGTGGAGCGCAGAACTCTCGGTGTTACACTTTCAGACCCTCAAAATACAGAAATAGAAGACCGGCTTGTTAAAAAGAAAACTTGACAAATTGTCAGATTTCCTCTGCCTGCGGGTGGACGCGTTGGAGTTATGGCCTGAGTGTTTGGAACATGCCGACAGCAGCTGCGTCTTATCAGGACGTGACGCTTTGTTTATCGGCCTTTCACACACACACACATGCACGAGTGTCTTCCACTGAAGCGAGTGTTTGTGGGGCTCGCAGGGGGCATTCGCGGTCAGATTGGTCACCTGAGGCATTTTTGACTGTCATATGTAAACAGGTGTGTCCGCCGCTTTATTGATAATCTAATGTGCCACACGTCCTCGTCCTCTCAATCTCCTTTCTTTGTTTTTTTCTTTTTTTTCCTCTCTTTTAGCAGCTCCAAAATGGCGACTGTGAGAATCCGGTTTCCCGGTGTGACGTCACTGTTGCGCGCCGAGAAGAAGTAGAGCAGCCAGTTTCCTTCTGACACTCTTTGTCTCCCTTTCCCCTTTCTTCTCATTCTCAGCGACTCCATCCCTCTCTCTCTCCTCCCATCCTTTCATCCTATTCCCCCTCCTCATTTCCCTTCGCCCGTCACCTCTCATTCTCTCTTCTCCTCCCTCCCCGCATCCGCTGTGGTGTTTACTGAATTCATAAAAACGGGAGGATGCAGAAACAGAGCTGGGGAAGGAGGTGAAGAAAGGAACTGCAGAGAAGGCACAGGTAGAAAAAAAAGGGAGATTTTGCACTCTTTAAAAAAAAGTGAGAGGTGGAGGAAGAGCAGAGACAAGTGGAAGAAGCTGAGCGGCAGAGTGAGGAGGAAAAAGTGAGGCGAGGAGGAGGAGGAGGAGGAGGAGGAGGCGGCAGGCTGCAGGTGCAGCAGCAGAAGTGCATGCAGGATGCTGATGAACCATCAGAGATGCGAAAATAAGAGAGCTCTCACTCTGCTGCTGGTTACAGGCCCCTCTCTTTTGCTCTTCTCTTAAAGGGAAACCGCTGTCTATTCACTCTGAGAAGGCTCATTGTTGACTGGAGTCAGTTGTACTTTTTTGAAGATTTGTAATAAACGACAGTGTTTTGAGGTCCACAACACCTTGCTGTGGATGTGAATGATTTAAGGTGTGACAAGACAGACATTCTTGCTCAGTCGAGATAGCGGCTATGACTAAAACAAGAACAGAAAACTACCCAGTGGGTTAATTGGAATCCGTGTTTTCAGTTTCATCCTGGTATTGATCTTTCTGGTTTTTACACGGAACATGAAAAAAACAAACAAACGGCTTGGCCTACTGAGTCTCCTGTTCTCATCATCTGTGTTTCAAGTCTTCGGTGTCTATCTGCCACTTGAATCAGATGTTTACATGCTACGAGAGCAAGTTCTCTGAAGGCAGCCTGATCTTGTATAATAATTAATAGGTTTCTGCAGGTAAATGAACCGATCATATAATTGACCCCTCATAATAACAAGGAAGCACAAGCCAGTTGAAATAAACAGAAACGCTGAACCTAATCGCTAAAGCAATGGTGCATGAAGCGCTACGGCTTCGGAAAGCGGGGGATTTTGGGAGCAGAAAAAAGCAATATAAAAGAAAGTCCATTTATTTGAGTGGCACCATATGTTTTTAGAAAACATGAATGTCATGAAAAGCTGAGAGGTTATTAAAAGGGTTTGAAGGGGAGGGTAAATCCCCTTTCAAAAGCTGGACATTTTGAGAGTTGAATGTAGCTTATGCAGGAGTAGTCAGCCAGGCAAACAGGTGCCACAAATTCACAGAAGAAGAGAAAGAAGAAATATCTGGACGACATAAATTGTAAATTGTCCCACCACTGAACGAATAAAAACCAAACCCACAGGAACTGTGGCATGGTCTCCGCGCGTGATCGCTCCTACAGAGTGACTCATCGTCTGTTTCGTACAGGATCTTCGGAGCCGTCTGCAGCCACGGCTCCAGCCGCGGACGCCGCCGCCGCCGCTGCTGCTGCGGGCAGAGACGCCGTGTGATGGGGATTATCGCCGCTTTCCAGCGCGACACGCAGCAGAGGGACGAGGAGCCGCTCCGTCCTGGGGTGAGTTACCGTCCGGAGCCCGTCATCAGGCGGCCCCATGCGGCGGCACGGCGGACTCACGGTGGTGGTGTTTTTTTTTTCTTTAGCGGACGTGATCCACAGCGTACGTGCAAGTGTGTGAATTATGATGCGCGCGCGCGTGCCGTGTGTGTGTGTGTGTGTGTGTGTGTGTGTGTGTGTGTTCGTTTGACGTCCACAAACGGTCAACTTCAGCGCACGAATTCGAAACTGTCAGGCTTTCCTCGTGAAAACCAGACCGGCTCCACCTGTGATGTCAAGTGAGTCCGCCAGTCGTCAATTAGCAAAGTTAGCAATTAGCCAGGTTTACGGCGAAGACCGCAGCCTTGAATGTTCCTTTACGCGTTGTTTTACTCATTTTTTTAAAATTCCTAACTCGTCTCAGTGCTTTAGAAAATGATATTTTGGGGAAAAAAAGGCCTGAAAACGAGAAACACCCCCCCCCCTCACTTAGCATTGAATATGCTAATCTGGTTCCGCCCCCGTCTGCGGGGCGCTAGCAAAGCAGTACGCTTCCTCTCCTAGCTAGCTAGCTAGCATCTCCTTCTCTGTAGCCAGCGGTGGCATTGGCTGATGTTGATAGCTAATCTCTCGCATCAAATGCCTCCTGACATAAAAAAACACCGTAATTTACACGTAAACAAGATTAAAAAGTTGTTTTTCATCTAAAAGAAACGACACAGAAAGGAAGAGCATTGCGGATTAGTGATCTAGATGAGGCTGATCTGTGCTTTAGCATATCTGCCTGCTTCGCAAAGTTGTTTAAACGTAATTTAACATTTCAAGTTTGGGTGTTTCTTTATGGTGACACAAACGAGATGTAATAATTATCTAAATCAGCAGGCCTTCCTTGTTCTGAATGTGAAAGTTTATGGTCTAAGGTGCAGACCCAGACAGGCGTTCTTGGTTTGTAATGTCTTTATTCAGAAAGAGGAATCAGCTGAAAATGTATCATTACTTAAAATTCCAGCTGAAAAGTGAAGACATGATGCTTTTCTTTGACATGAAATGATAAATTGAACGTTGGAGGTGGGAAGTAGTTTACTGCAGGATTAATTCTGAGCTGCTAGCAGAAGCTTCTAACAGAACTCCAATAAAATTCACCGGCCATAAAAGATTAAACTCCCCGAAAACCAAAAGCAGATATGTGTATCAGAATTTACCGAAATCAACTCACGACCTATTAAATTAATGATGTGGCCCCTTTTTGGAGGGGGCCCGACCGTTGAGTTGGGGACCTAAACTAGCTCAGCGTGTAATCACAAAGGCCTTCAAGCCAACTGCTACAGCAGCAACCTGCTGTTCACGCGCCGATAAAACATTTTTGGTCATACGAGCTGTTCGTCCGCAGACGGAGGATGTCAGCGCAGCCACTGATCAGTTTGAATGCACTCTTACTTGTTGTTATGGACTATTTGCGCATTGATTGGCTGTCTCGTAAACGGGAGGGTCAGATCTGCTCTCAGTGGGGAAGTTGGCACCTTTCTTGGCGGCCGTCAGCATCAGTGGGTGACTGTGAATGCGACAATAAAGTTGAAATGGCAGTAAAGTTAAATTCACAGGGCGGTGCGGTCGTTTTAAGATGACATGGCTGTCGAGTTCATAGGGAATTTGATATGGTACAACAGTCGTCATAGAATTCCAAAAAGACGATTTCCAAAGTAAAGGTGGTCACATCTTTTGCAGTAGTATTTTTACATGCTACTTGTTTTGACTGTGAAATACTTTTTTTATATTGAGTGTTTTAACGACATTGGAAATAATTGCAGTACAGTTCCCTTCATGTCGAAAGTATTCATAAGACAACGGGGACAAATTTTTTTTTTGGATGTAACGGCACATAGAAGTCACAGTTTGGTTCGTAAACATGCTCGCACATAACTTGGTCACCGCTTTTGTACGCATTTAAATGCAGGAACCACCAATGGGACATTGTAACGGGGCTCCAGCACTTTTAATAAATGCTTGAAGTGGGTTCCTCTGCTACTGCGTGTAAATGTAAATGCCAATAATCTCGGTAATGTCTCCGGTCTGGTCAGCTTGCATATGTAGAGGCTTCTTAAAAATGGCAAGTAGAAGTCCGCCAAACTTATTCTCTCTCATCAAGCTCCCATGATGTGGTTGGTACCAGCTAACATGCAGCAGCATGTCTGCGGTACTGTCAAACGACGCGTTGCCTGTCGCTGGTGTAGTTTTTACACAGCTGGTTTAAAGGAAGCGAGCGGGTCTTGTAGCTCCTGTTATCTGGAATCACCATAGTTACCCATCATCTTCTTGTGTTTTGTTTCATTTTGCTCTACTAGTTCTTCTTTTTCTCCTTCCTCTGTTGTTTAATAGCGGTCGGCAAACCACTTTTACTTGGCATTACTGCCACCTGGATTGGAATGTGGGTACTGCCACACGTGACTTACTGTATCAAATGGTTACGTCCGTACCGCGACGAATACATATACTGCTACACGCCTAGAATTGATATTAGAAAGCCTGATATTGTGATATGAATTAACTGTTCATTTTCTGCTGTAAATTTAGTTGATGTTAACAGCTGCGGCATGTCATCCACAGCGCTGCAAATCCTATTCAAGATTTTAACTCCTCCACGTGAAATATTGATCTGAAAAGTACAGAGTAACTATCTCTGTGGAGTATTTGGTGGAGTATTGCAGTATCTCCCTCTCAAATTTACTACAATGTAGTATTACATAGTATTGCAGTAACAGACTTCCCACCGGTTTGCCTGTAGTATTTTCCTCTTGTATGCGAGTTCAGTGTTATGAGTTATGTGGTCTGTCTGCGATACTCAAACACACACTTTGATGGTCATTCATGGGATCCGTAATATTCCCAAACACACTGGACGGCTATGGACGTGCAACCGGCATTCTTTGTAGCGTCTGCTTTCTGTAATGTTGCTGCTTGCAAGCTGATTCCTGCTTGTTGTTGCATCTGCGTTTTTTTTTTTTCTCCTCTCCGTTACACACACACACACACACACACACACACACACACGCACACACACACACTCCCCCCC
>CAAKHG010016230.1:16485-30766 GCA_901007715.1 Dactylopterus volitans | reverse complement strand
TCTGCCCTCTTTGCAGTCAGGGGTTCTCCCCTCACACACGCACACACACAGATGGAGGAACGGGGATGTGTGTGTGTGTGTGTGTGTGTGTGTGTGTCGTCCATTACACATCCACTCATTGGCCACAAAAATATCCTAATAAACAATTACGTCATGTGAATCCCTGTAAACATTAAATGGGTCAGTGCAGGGTTTTTTTCTTGTGTGTGTGTGTGTGTGTGTGTGTGTGTGTGTGTGTGTGTGTGTGTGTGTGTGTGTGTGTGTGTGTGTGTGTGCGCGTGACCGAATGCCACAGCTGACGTTTATTTCAGAGGAATTTCATAGGAGGTTGCGACCTCTGGTGGACAAACAAGAGAAAATAATGAAGAAAACGTCATGCCTTTAAAATGGCGAATCTCTACAATGTTTGCATAGTTTGTTAAACTGTGGACAGCATTTTAACCAACACACTGAACCTGAGGGGAAGTAAACATTCCAAAATTCTACACGACTCAAGAGCGTAGTCTCCACTGACAAAGAAAAACATAAATGCTTGCAATGACTAGCACAGTACTAGACTGCATCAACCTGTACTATAACGCTCTAACAGCTTAACTAAAGTACATTGAATAAGCACATCCTAACAATAAAAGACACCTTAATCCCTTCAGAGGGCCTTTAGAAAATATTTGAATGTCGACACTTTTGATAAAACAACTGTCAAATAAACATTGTTACAAATGCACATTTTAGGCAGCCTGCTTCATGGCTGCAGTGAATTACCACACATAACACCTATGAAAATGAACCACCGATTGTGTCGCGTTGTAAAACTGGCTGAACTGAGCATCAGGAACTAAACGTATACGTTAATAGAAACACTGATAATATAAGCAACCTGCGGGTTCAGTGTGAGCAGCCTCAGTCGGCCTGGGACAGAGAGGCCAGTCTCTGTCTGATGAGCTGGTTCTCCTCCAGCATCTTGGAGGTGGTTCTAAGAACAGAAAGCCTGACCTGTCCAAGACAGAAGACACATTTCTAATAAGACAAAGGAGCAGTAATAAGAGCTTTGTGGTGTTGTTCATGGAGACGGACGAACAATGCAAATCTGTGAGGTCATTGTTTTTGTTCACTCACGGTCATTGTAATATACAATCATGTTCATACATAAAGCTCAACCTAATCGAATTAAAAATGTTTTGGGGAGTTTTTTTCCCCTCTGTTCAATGCCAATACTTTTTCACCAGCGACCATCAGGACATTCTGCACATGCGTACTTTGGACAAGACCTACCTTTTCCTTCTCGCTTGTCGCTTTGCTGTGGGATCTCTGAGAGAAAAAGAAAACATCTCCGCGAACAGAGTCCGAATCAGTTCCAGCACCTGACAAAACAAATACTGAATGTGAACGAGGCGTTTCCCGCTGGCCAAAGCCGACTGTTCAGTAAGAACAACAACAGTGTGTACTAGTTCAGAGTTTGACTTCCTCATGAAGAAGCAAGATTGTGTCCAACATCACACTGTGTCCCTGGATGCACTTTTATTCAATCATAAACCATTTGAGCATCATTGACCTTTGGAGGCCAATCTGAAAAGAATACTGTGATAATAAAGTAAAACACCTGCGTCTGTGTGCTTGACAGAGTGAACCGGCTGCTGCATCTGTGGCCAGACTCCACAACACTGCAAAACCGACGCACGGCTGACATTGAAAATTAACATTCATTTGAATTAAGCACAACATAAACAAACTTATCTTTAAAGAGACAGACGCCTTTCCTCAGGTTTCATTTTACTTTTAGAGGCTTGAGAAGGTTAAAGTATTGGGTTTTTTTTTTTAATGTTTTTGTCTTGACTTCAGGAGAAGCGCTGCCCTTCAGTGCACGCAGATAATCATCCATATTCAAAACTACTGTTAGAAAAGGTATCTTAGATGTTAGCTAACGAAAGCCAAATTCATTAAGGCGAGCTACCATTATAGCTAGCTGTCATATTAATGTATTTACACTGTGCTCCCGCTCCCTGGCTGGCGGGTTTCCTGGCTTCATTTACGGGAGGCTCTTCTCTCCTTCTGGGCGTCGCGTCCTCGTTTGCGGCCACTTCGGTAGACGAGTGGTGGCTAAACTTTGGCAGCCGGACTTTCAGCAGGCCCCGACACTCCTCACCCCTGGCCCGCTTGTTCCCGCGCTGGTCCCTCCGACCCGGCGTGGCACTGCGCTCAGAACGTTGCGTGGGCTCCTGATGGGGACCATCCCCACGGGTGGGACCGGGCAGGAATTCAAACCGGGGCGCGCGCACAGTCTTGCGTGACATGACCGTCTCCCGCCAGCGATCACACACAGCTGCCGGTCATCTCTTCTGGTTGTTGTACGGCCGTCGGCCAGCAGGGGGCAGTGTTTCCGCATGGTCAGCTCCACTGACTGCGGCTGCTCAGGACCCTTGAATATGACAAACCAGTCGTGGGTTTTCGTAGTAAAACGTGCTTTTCATATTATGTCAAACATGTCTGCTGTAAAACGGACTAATTGTAAGAAATATTTCATCCTTGACGTCAATGTCACTCCTGTTGGTCCCGCCTGCACTCGTTCGACTTTTAAGAAACATTTCGAGTGTTTTAAAACTACAAACTATCTGTAGAGCCAAAATATTAGGTTTAAACGATCTAAATACAATCCAGTGCGGTCTGAAATAAACCTTTGCCTATAAATACCTCTGACCTATTTTAACCAAACCGGCCAGATGTGCTAAAAAAAACAAACAACCAATGCTGTCACACGGAAATGGCATCATTTTTGAGTTTGATTTGCTAGAAAGAAAAACAATATATTACAATCCCATTAATCTTATTTCCTTATGAATCAATATCAGGCAATTATTTCTTCCTCACAGCTGTTTTATTCGTTCAACATCTCACATTACAAATACTTCAAATGTATGCATACAGTTACAAATAGTTGGCAGCAAATGAATATATGACATTAGATCTTTGTTTTACTTCAATACTACAAACCAGCTATAAAAACTGACGTCTGTCTCGTAGCGTAAATTAATCATGAAGAAAATATAAAAATTTGAACTTACGTATAAATGTGAAATGACTTAATAAAAATCAAAATGATATCAGGTAAAAAAAAAAAAAAAAGTTAATAAATATAACCTTCCCAGCATACAATTAAAAACTATTGAAATTTTGCAATCAAGTAATACTAAGAGACATAATCAATATTCTTTTCATCTGAAAATGTGGAGCACAATACAGCAATTAGAAAAACTAGACACATCAACGAGTTTAACACATCACCCCAAAAAATATAACAAAAATCTGATCAAAATGATAGTTATACATTTCAATTGAAAATATAGCAAATGCTAAATACATTATCGACCTAGTATATACAATGTTTTCAATCACAGTAGCATGGTAGTAGCAAAATAAGTAAATAAGCACAAAACTAATGTTTAAAAATAAAATTCAGGTATAAATTAGTTTTTTTTTCTTTTTCTTGCAGACATCAGCATGAACAATAGGAAACAAAGAATGTGTAAATGACTGCATGGTTTATATGGATTAAATGACTTACACTGTGGAGACTTGTTTCTGGAAAGAGTAAGTATTGCACATAATGGCTCAAAGTTAACTTGCAACATTAAATCACATTCAGGTTATGTCCCAAAGCATGCCACATCACAAAGGGGGTCAAGTGATCAAGTCTCCTCACTTATGTCCTACTGAGTGTCCTCTACATTACAAATCGCATCGACCGTGTTGTCACTGTGTAGATTGCATAAACATGTCTCTGTAAGGAAGGCAGACTCCATCGTGTTTAAGAGAGGCTACAAGAGAGGTGATCTCAAAGAGATAAGGAAAAGAAAGTTAAACAGGAAAAAGGAGATCTAGTGCATTACATTAGGTCCTGCATCAACACTAGCCATGTTATTTCTGTGTTACATTATGCATGCCAAGAATAAGTAGAACTTACAGGCAGTCCTGGAAAGAGGATCTAAATACTCAAACAGCTGATATCAACTCCGGTGATAGAAGGGAAGATTTCACATTGACCAAAGCCAAAACATTTACCCTATTGATAATGATATTAACTACACCTAGGAGCAAAATATCAATATATTTTCAAGAATATCAAAATCATTTTTAGAAATTTCTTGTCATGCCTTAGGATCCTGTAATTACGTTAATTAGGACAGAGGAGAATCCATATATGACTGGCTAATGATAGCCTTACCTTTTTTTTTTTTTTTTTTTAAATCTACAGAATCACATCAATGCACCAGACAATTTTCAGATTTACCAGCACTTATATATATATAAAAGCTAATTGAAAATTATATTATCATTCATTTTCTTTTTTTTAAATTAAGTTTACCATAAATGCAGATCTCTTAGTAACAAAGGTACAAAATTATTTTTCACCAAGTGAAAAAAATGAGGTATTGCAAAAGGAGTTCTCCCATCTGTGAAAAATGTGCCTAAAATGACTATTGAAAAAAATATTTAGAAAAGTAGTGCATAATAAATGTATATATGTTCATGACAAAATAATCAGCTATAAAACACTGTACAAAAATCAGCAGGCCATGTATAAAATAATATCTTTATCTCTGTGACAGCAAATTCTAGCTACTACCATATCCAACCACAACACTTGTGATAGAAGCTCCAATCATTGTAGAGCATGCAGTGGTACACCATGAGGACAGCTCAGGGAGACTGGTCTGTGCATTCCCATTAGTTTGTACTACATTAACATGTTAGCTTCCAGTGCTAATATCCCTGACAATATAAAGTGAGCAAATACTACTGCCAATACCTGAGCCCTGAGGGCTGTGCCTTTATTAGCTGAAACCCACAAATCGAAGCTCCACACATCTCCAGCCTTCCTCCGCCATACGACAGGAGGACACACCATTATCCTGACAACCCCCAGATCAACAACTGCTTATGATGATGCGTTTAGGCCAATCTTTGGTTTGCCCTTTCTGGTTACAAAGTGTCAACTTTTAAATCAAGACCTAAAAACCCATGTTAGCAATTGCCAGCAATCTAAACACATGTGCCAGACTAAGGGAAGATTTTTTTTTTTTTTGACGTGGCCAGATTCTATACACTGAGTTGCATGAGGAAAAAAAAAAAAATTTAAAAACTCAATCATCTGACCATCTAAAACAGTGTTCCTCCTCTGTTCAGCCCAACCATTTGCATTCAGCCTTTGGTAAATGGTACAGTTGTTCTCTAATCCTGCAAGCCAAAAGTAAGAAAATGCACCCTTCTGAAATTCAACTTCCATAGTTAGTATACTGATTAAGGTATGATGAACCTCACTTAAATTTTATGTTACTCTTGACAACAAATGTAAGCAGCTTTGCCGGCTAACACCAAAAAGAAATTACAGTCAAAGAGAGAAAACATCTAAATCCAAATCTAATGCATCCATATGCTCATGCACACTTTAAGTCAAAACATAAATGGGATTTCACTCTCTTCTTAGCATTTACGTCTTTTAGAGGACCAAATTAAAAAGAATAAATTAAACTGTTTTAACTTAAAAGAAAAGTGCATTTATTTTTCATATTGAAGCCCATGCCCCATCCCTAACTACCCCTTTCTCTCAATCCCTCCCCAATCCTGTGTTCTCTCCCTCCCTTGACCTCTCGCCTTAGTTCCAGCGGAAGGAGATGTGTCGTGGTCGGTCCCCACCTTCCTTCACCAGGGGCTTGTGGAACTCTCGACCGGCCCGGGAGTGGATGGCCGCCCAGCAATACTCGCAGTAGTACTGCAGACAGGTCACGTTGGCGCAGAAGAAAGGAGCAAACTTCCCTCCGCAGCGGGTGCCCTGGCACTCGTCACACAGCTGGTCGTCCAAGACATATGGCTTCACTTCCACCTGAGGAGAGTTAAAACGGCGAATGTGTGTCAAAATGGAGGAAGGTTTCCATTTGAAAACATATGCAGCAGCAAGTTTTGTCCAAATGAACACTTGACTGGACCTCATTTTACATCTGGAGGGACTCACCCGTTTATCAATCTCCCCATGCTGCAGCTGAACAAATCGGGCACTAATGGCTGCAATGTAACTTTGCTGATTGGAGAATGCCACCCGCCCCGCCCCTTTTGGATACTTCAACTCAGGGTCTGTGTCAATCCCAGCATAACACACTCCCCCATACAGACGGTCCATGATCATGGCAAGCTCCACTGGAATGGTCATATGCAAATCAAATTAGTGAGATCAAAAGAGCTTCATTTTCAGGGATTCAATGCAATTCGGGACAGCACACGTCAGCATACCTGCACGTAGGGGACGAGGGACACCTCCTACAAAGATGGTCTTCCTCGGGTCCAGTGGCTGAGAGCCATCCATTACAAAGTCACTGTCATTTAGGTTCCAGGGTCGGATCTGGACCTACCAAAACAAGAGGTTCAAGCTTTCACCCTCCTATGCCTTCCTTAGTGAGCATGACATAGTGCATTTTAGAACTGAAAATGAAATCCGCTTGCTGCTTATGTAATATGGATTAACAAATTTCATCAGTTCAATTTGGCTGCCACTGCAGGATGTTGCTGGTTGAGGCTGGGGCATTTTAAAAGTATGCCACAGTAATGACTATGATTACATTGGTTAGGAGCTGATTTTTTATTTATTTATTTTAAAATACTACAGCCCTCGCACGTTTGCCACCATACAGACTGTCACACTCACAGGCTTGTCTTTAATGGTGGGGCTTGAGACACACAAGTAAAGCTTGCCGTCCTCTTGAATGCAGGCATCAATCAGAGCCTGGACAGAGCTCTCGTCTTGAAACAGTAGGAATGCATATCCTAGAGAGCCAGATGCATACAAAACAATGAACATCATCCAAATGCTGCAAAATCCAACCACCAGCACAAATATGATGATCCACTCGTTAAACTCACCTTTTGGGGGAAAATAGGATTTGCTCTCTGCCTTGTGGGGCCAGTCTACAAACAAGTGGCCAAAACGACGGAAACTGGCAGTGATTTCATCTGAAAACAGGGAACAGGGTTAGCATTTTATCAATTATTCAACAAGTAATGTCATTTAGTGCCACCATCAGGTCATTTTCCACTAATTAAAAAAAACAGTAGAATGCTCTCTTGTAACAGTTTAATTTAGGCACTCATGTACACGTTACAAAACTGATAAATTGTGCATGCAATAAATTCTCAAGTTGCAATAATAAATTCCCAAAAATCTCAAGAAGAATGGATGCCATGAAAATGTAAAATATGTGAACAGTTGTTTCTTTGATATCATCTACATCATCATGATTTCTTTACCTTCATCTATGTCTGGAGGCAGCCCTCCAACAAACACTTTGCGAGAATAACGCTCCACGCGTTCACCGTTGAGGTGAGGGAAACAGTGGGCCGAGCCAAGACCAGCAAGCCCCTGATCACTGGACTCATCCTCTCCAAAGGAGCGCTCGTCCTCCATTGGGAACAGAGAGGAATGACCTAGCAGGGAGAATTTACTTGATTACATAAAGCGGTTCACCATTACTGAGGTTAAACCTGAATTTCCGCTACCTCGAAAAACTACACAAATGATATTACAATGAGCAAGTAATTTGATTGCATGTAAACACATTGAATGGCGTCATGTCACACAAAAAAGCAGCAATGATAGATATCAGTATCATCTGTTTTTGTAAAGCAATTTCTGAAGGCTTTTAAATGCTGCCTCTCACAACATTGAAGGCAGAACACTCGAAAAACATCAAGCTCACAAATGACAAACCCACAACGCCAGAGACGACATTTCAGGTGTTGTTGCTGCTTTTGTAACAGATCAAGACACAATCACAAGCGTTACCTCGTCTCCTTCCAAAACTTCTCGCTGCATGTAAAACAACACAACACTTTTGAAACGGAACATGATAGATATGTGTGAAATTATTGATATGGTATGAAATCACCAGCACAAATGGGCGGAAAAAAACTGCAACTGACACGCTAACAATAAGTCTGAAACAGTTTAAATTAGAGCAAAATATTAGGACATTCAAGTATGGCATATACTCAAATCCTCTTGAAAATAAATGGCTAATCTTGGGAGAAAAAAAATTTGCATACATTTTCAGTATGTTAGTCTCGTCATTTCTGCTCTTTGCCATCTCTGAACCTCCCTTTTTTAGTTTCCTACTTCCTAGTTGGAAGTGTTTGTCTTATTCCTAATCTCTATTTCGAGATCTACTTTGCTGTACTACAGCAATTTAGAGAGGTATAAAACAAGCAATACAGCTATGGTCAGTTTATGTTTTTACCACAAGTTTTATGTTACAGAATGGTTTCATGATGTTCCGGGTTTCTCTTTGGTTTTAAGTCATTTTGCCAGAGTAAAATTCTGAAGTTTAAAGATGCCAGTGAGAAACCTCATGTTGACTTGAATCAATTTTTATTTGCAGCTAAAAGGCATTCATTTCAAGCCCTGCTGGTCAGTGCTGCAGCGCAACATGTTTGCATGCGTGTCATTTACATACCATTCATAGGCAGAGGCCCGTCTCCACCCTGGTGAGAGAAGCTGTAGCGCCCTACACCACAAAAACAGGAAGTCTTTGTCATGAAATTATCTCCAACCAGAGTACTAAATACGTTAATCAATTTCCCTGAAGTATAAATATCAACCCAACACGATAACCTTATGGTTAAAGTGTTTGTCAATTTAAATTTCTGCATATTGGGTTTCTGTAAAATAACCAATAGCATCTCAAATCAAATAATTCCAATCATACATTCAAGAAAACCACCTGGGTATGACCAGGACTGGGCTATATTTAGCAGTGCAAATGAATTAATGATTCCGTAACCGCGGAAGCCAATTAGACAGAAAACACCATTTATGACATATGACAAAAAAAGTTGTTTTAAACATAAAGAGGAAGTTTAGAAAAGGAAGGCATGGTCACAAATCACGATGCAAAAGTCTTGACTGCTTCATTGTATGGGCAAACTGTCATTCCAAAATAGATTATCATGAACATGAAATTTCTTATAAAGAGAGTTATCTTAGATCAAAAAGGTAACAATTTCAGCCTTGAAACGTTCACACACACAATTTGATTGATGGCTTTATCGCCAACCATACTGACCACTTCAAGACTGTGACAAGAAAATGACAATGATACTTCAATCAGTTAAGTACAAATAACATTGGGATTTGGAGATTGGGAATTATTAATTATTCAAGAAAGAAAAAAAAAGAAGGGTTTTAGCAAAGTAGATTTTTTACTTCCCGCATCATGAATTTGTGTTGTGCCCAGATTTTGTATCACAGCCAATATAGTATTCAAAATTTTCGAAACTACTGTTCATGCTAACCCCAATACTTTGAGTTCCAACCAAATTGTGAACACAGATGCTCAGATATTTATTTTACTTTTTGTTGCATGTAGTATCATACTACATTATGTAAAACAAAAATGTGTGTCATCAAAAACACTAACTGAAAAGCAAAACAAAGTTCCTCAGAAATTCATAACAAAATGCAAATTCACAAAACTAGCATTTATAATAATATTTATCTTTGTCCACCAACTGCTCATACACTACCATGGCGTTTTTTTGGCTCAGGTATATTGAACAGAATGCAAAGTTATTCCATTTCTACTTGCTATCAAATAATACAACAAACTGCTGAATTAATGTACCGCTAGCAGTGAGAGAAGCGATACCATCCTCACTACTGTTAGTGTGGGAACCAACCTTTCAAGGAATCCTGCTCAGCCCTCATAATGTCAATCAGAGAGTTCTCCAGAGAATGCATACTGAAACCATCAAAGGACCGTGTTCTCTCCTGCTGAAAGAAGGGAAGACAACAATTAGCCTTCTCACATCACCTTCTAAAGCAGCACAAGCTGCGGGAGCCCCAACATAGTTTGCTATAATGCAGATCATCCAAAAAGACATTTAAACAGAAATAACTGTATACAGAAAATGGAGTCCAGAGTGTATTACACATAATCCCTCGTATAGTTCTTTATTTGGATCAAAAATTGATTGCAGACATTCTGATGGCCTCAAATAAGATGGAATATCATTTTGAGAGATAGAAAAAAAATTGCCTTTTGAAATGATCTAAAAACAAAGAGGTTGTGATGTATTAGGAGTGAGGGCGCTTCACTGCCTGTCTAAACAGTTTGAGAGCATGCAAAGCTACATAGTAGAGCACGAGACTTCTCAAATCAGGGCAAGAGAGGCCATGTGATTAGAGCAGATGACAAAGCTGCTGTTCTCTGACCAAATGATCTGAATGAGACTTTGGACATGAGCACAGACACCACCAATTCACCACTTGCTTGGCTAAACTGTCATATCCTGTTTTACTCATTAGCTTATTTGTGGCATTTGATGCAGACGAGCACATTTGATAGGACCTACAGCAGTTACCCCTGGAAGACAAAACAACTCAAGATTATTGCCAGAATAGCATAAAATGAATGAATTCCCTTACATCTATGAGGGCAGCAATTGCAATATGCTCACCTGGAATGGATAGACGGTCTCATTGCGGCTCATATTGTCCTCTACCCAGCCTTTGTGATTAAAGCCAGAGCTATTTCGTGGAAACTTCTGGGAGGGTACCTAGTGAACAGAGGACTTAAATCTCTTGGGCAAAAATGTTTTGTACTAATAAATCAGATAATGTAGTGACATGCTACAATTTATAGTGTTTATAAAGGTTGTCACTTTCATCTACCTGGTTGTTGGGGAAGGATTTCTTCATTGGGGAGATGGAGTTAAGGCCTGTCATTCCACCACCAACACCCCGACGGTACTCTCGAACCCCATGTGTGCCTCCCCAGCCTCCATAACCTCCAGGGCTCCAGGAGGTGGATGTGGGTGTGGAGGGGCTCTGATAGCTTCCCCAAGGTGACGGGGGTTTGCTCTGGGCAGGAGCGAGGTGCGGCAGCTGGGGGAAGGCTCCAGTGCGATGGGCATGCGGAGGGAAAGGGGGCTGAGGTGGATGAGGGCTGGCTGGGGAGCGCCGGTGCTGCTGTGGGACTCCCTGGCCATGAGGATGGTAGTGCTGTGGGTGAGGTGTTGGAGGGTGATGCTGGGAGACTGGTCCAATCTGTGGAGAGAAACTGCCACCCGCTCCGAAGCCAGGTCCTGCATGATGGGAGAAGTTCTGGAACAGCAGGGGAGGTCCATTGCCATTAGAGCCAGCCGGGCCAAAGAACCCTCCAACATCGTCTCCGACCGCTGGAGACTGGGTGGATGGAACAGCAGGGGACCAGTTGTTGAAGCTTGTTAGGGAGGAGGAGGAGGTGGTGGATTGTGCACAGCTTGTACCCATTCCCAGGCTGTCCTGGTAGTCAAACCCACTAAGCACTGGGGACTCCATCCTCAGCTTCTCCTTCGGACCACTGCTCTCCAAAGAACCTTTCTCTATTAAACTGTCATCAGCCAGAGCTCCCTCAAGCTCCCCGAGGGTTGCGCCAGCCTCCTGCTGGCCTGGAGAGAGGGCCTGAGGCTGGGCCTGGACCTGAGACTTATCCTGCATGTCCTGGAGGTCCAAAGCCTTGGACTTGTCTGACTCCAGAATCTCATCTTGCATGTTACTGTGTTGGGCTACTGCAGGGAACAGCCAAGCACTGCCCCCATTAGTGGAGCAGGTGTTGTTTACGAAGGAAGGGGGGCTTGGGGGGTTAGAAGGGTGGTGAGGGTGCTGGGGTTGGAGGTGAGGAGGGATCCTTACAGGGAAAGCAGATTTGTTACCACTGCTGTTTTTCACCAGAACTCCAAACCCGTAGTCCCCCATTTAGGACACCCAATAAATCTTCAGTTGTTTTCTGGCTTTCACCGTCTTATTTATCCTAAAAAATGGGTTAAACAGGGGAAGGAAAGGGGAGAGGGAGGAGTGACAAAAAAAAAAAAAAACACACACACACACAGAGTTGTTACACCTAAGGTTGATCTGGCCTATAAAACAAGCCTCGCCAAAAGCAGTGAATGTGCTTGGGTTGCACCCTGCCTGGTTTATGATGCAATCAAAGAGATTAAACCACTGACTCGCCAAGCTTCTGGAGGCCCGGATGAAAGAACAGCACTCGGGTAGCAGGCAGTTGGGCACGGAAAAGAACCAACTTAACCAGTGGAGGCAGCTAACAGCCTGGGTAAACGAAGCTGACGTTTCCAAAGGTCGTTACGGAGCTAGCACGAAGCTAACAGCTGCTCCGCCACCTTCCATGTGCCTTCTTAATCATGCAGACTCAATTTAAAGTACGTTTATACCCCACTGTGCGCGTGTGGCGGCTCGCTGCACGCCCACCTACCAAATAATCCTCCTTTCTCAGTAATGACCTCCTCATACGCGACAATTTAAACACGGGAAAACGTTGATGACGTCTCCTGTCTGTTCTGAATCTAGGGTAGTTCCCCTCACCGAGATGCTAAGCTAGGATAATAGCCGACAACCGCAGGGACGTTGTAGCATATTTGCAAACCAGCCGGGAAGCAATAAACGCACTCGGCGGCGACAATGTCCCTCGAATTTCCAGCAACGTACACGGCACCGTTATCAACGACAGCGCCGGCGGAAATTTCCAGGACATGACAACTTGGAAATGGAGTATGGCTCTTTAAACGACCTCGTCTGTTTCGTGTCCTGTATGTTCAATGTCACACAGCCTACCAATCCTTGCCATCATTTTAACACCTCGAAATAGCGCGACGCGACCGCGTCGGCAGCTCTAACGCGTCGACAAACGAGTATATTTGATGATATGTCGGGCATAACTACCTTCAGCTCGGCGTCATGACCTTATCTTTTGATGTTGCTATATTTTAGCGTTTTTCCTTTTTCTGCATTTCCTAGGCAGCCGGTGTAAATGGTCTCCTCTCTCATCTAGATGACAGCTGGGCCAGTCGGGAGACACTTCCGTCTATCCGCCCCGCCCCCTCCACCAGCCAGGAGCCAGTGTGTGTCAGGATTTCCTCTCATGCCCCACCCATTATTACTTAAATCTGGCATTTAATTGGATGATTATCGTGCTGTAACGCCCACTGCACTCATTTTCAATGAATGGCACACGCACTCAAGACGTTCTCCTCCCAAATAAGGATGCCTTGAAATCATAGGGAGGAGTTGTTGTAAGGAAATACTGTGATGAACCAAGACAATATTTATTTCATAAACTAAGACTAAATAGAAAAAAAATTTTTTTGCAATAATTGTAATTGTAAACGAGAGGAATGCCGAAAGTTAATACACTGGGCCTCACATTTGCCTCAATTTATCCAAATGCAGCTGATAAAATTTGACTAAACAAATATTTTCCCTCCTGCTCAAGCCAATAGCAAATGTGCAGGATAGGTGCGATGCATTATAAGATGGAAGAACAGATGCATTTAGCAGCAAATCAAATCCAACCTTGTGCTGTGGACTGCCACTGCAGTAGGCTACCACACACAAACCCGATTGAAATAACCTTCTGTTTTATTGAGTGCTGTGCTCTGATCATGCCATTTTATAACAGCTTAGCTTAGAGACAGAGTATATCTTTATAAAACAATGTGGCTGGTGTCTATCTGCAAGTCGGACCTCCATGTAGGTGTATGCTTACCTTTGTCCTGGCTGATGCATTTAAACCTTAATGCTCATTCATTGGATGAGGAAAGAATATCCTCAGCACAAGCCTCCAGCTAGACCTGCAGTATACATTATTCAAACAGGAGTAAAATTACTTGTGTTAAACCTTCTCAAGCTGAAAGGGGATGTTTTGACCACTTAAAAGTCACATAGTTGCCCTAAGGCAACTATGAAAATATATAGACCAAATTTGTTCAGTTTAAGGTAAAGAAGTTCTAAGCAAATACAATATCTAACTGTTGGTTGTATTAAAAAATTAATTTTTTTTACCAGAATTCTATTGTAAATATCTAAGTAAAGGAGAAATTGGAGGTTTAACATGTACCTGAGTTTGCTGCCATATTTTCTATCTGAGTTCCTGTATTATTTGCTGCTTGCGTGTTAAGTTAGTCTTGTTAACATAGTGTCCCTCTCCCCCAAGGCAGACCTAGCCTTTATTTGTATCCAGTAGTAGTAGAACCATTCACCCCACCCCTCTTCCATGTGCTGCAGGGCCTGTTGGGGTGGTTTAACAACACTGAAGTCTGTCATGAGCTTCTGGTTTCTTTTAAGAAATAACAGACTGCTGGTCCAGGTGTTCCTGACAGAATTAAACAACTGTCAGCAATATTCCACTGCAGCCTTGTATGTGAATCTATCCTGTGAAGGGTGCGACGGTATGTGGCTGGTGGTTGA
>CAAKHG010016230.1:0-16456 GCA_901007715.1 Dactylopterus volitans | reverse complement strand
GGCCTTTGGAGTTTGACAGTAACCTGAGCACAGTGAGTTGTGTCAAGTCTTTCTTCCCTGGGAGCAACACACTCTGTATTCAGCCATTAAAATTTAGCTGAGCTGCAGAAATTCCCCTTAAAACACTGACAAAACAATGTTTGTTACAGATTTGTTTTAATATCCTCTTGGGAAATAAAGGGCACCCATTTTTAGAGACCTAGACACAGAAGCAGCATATACCTATTCACTCCAGACAGTGCTTAAATGATTCATCCATGGAACTGAGTCATTAATTCATTAGCTCACACAGGAACACACAGAGACGCTCACAAAGCACCTGAAGCGGACTGTCTCAGGTTTCTCTGCTGAGGGGCATGGACTCTTTCTGCCGCTCAGGCTTCTCCCAGATGTGATCTCTGACGTCTCCATATTGACAGAGCTAAGTTGCCATACCAACCATTCATTCTGTGAATTCTGGTCCAGCCAGCCATCTATTGTTTGGTCAGGAAGTTACCCATTTCAGACTCCATATATTATTGCAACTAGCTGAGTGTGACGTAGCATTTCTCCCACACACTGCAGTCCCAGTGAATGTATCCCACCAGCATCACCACTATATGGCCTTATGATACTATATACTGCATACTGTAAAGGATAATTGCTGTTTTGACAGTATTTCCGGGGTTGGCTCCTATTGCTGAATTGTTGCCAGACTGCAGTAGAACACTTCTGGCTGTTTGCAGTTATCAGTCCATATCTCTAGAAGTACCTGAGAGAACAACCAGTACACTCTTCTGAATTGCCTCTCATGACTTTTCAAAAAAACTGTTTTTAAATTGATCTTTGCCCAAAGCTTTATGATTCCATTTCCCACGTTTCCTGTGTTTTGTTGATTGATTAGACTGTTTTCATTCCCTTTACATTAACTCACTGAATTTAATCACGTGATGATTGGTTTTAAATAAGGATTTTTTTTCTTTGTTAAATTCTTTTTTTAAATGTGCTGTATGAATCAAATGATTCATCATTGTCACTATGTCTAATACCTAAATCTACAGTCGTTTCATTAGTAGACTTAAAAACAAGTCTTAAAAACAAGATCACTTCTCTTAATGGTCTGAATGAATTAGATGTGATTAATGTAAATGCATGTTTTTGTTTTGTTTTTTTGTAGGGCGTTTAGATGCTTTAGAGCATGTTTCAAATTAAACTTTGACTCATAAAATACTTTGCTTGCATTTTATTAATTTTGTCTTTGAACAGCAGTCATAGCTTCAAAAAAATTAAAGTTAATTTACCCCTATTAATAACTAGGGACTTATAGCCCCTTCAAAGAGGGACCTTTCATCATTGAGCAGAGAAATGTCACCACCTAGTGGCCACTTTGTGTCCTTACATATTGATAATGGCAGATTGCAGAGGAACTGATAAAACAGAGGCTCTTGAAGATATTATCACTTGGCATGCAGTCTTTCTTATTTGCTGGCATGTAGCGTTTGCATGTCAAGTTCTCACACGTGAACTTTAAATGCATTTCAGTGTACTGAATACTTTAACCCCCACCCACCCGAAAACAAAACAAAGCAAAACAAGAAACAGTTGAAAGTCCAGATTTAAAAGAAGAGTACTGTCTAAATGTTTAGTGATGCAGTACACATTGTTGGAACAACTCATAAAGCTGACACACTGACGCCACCGTGAGCATTGCATGCAATCCAGAGCCGCTGACGTAAATGTTTAGGTCTTTCAATAGGCATGATATTTCCAGTCCTTGAAACTTTAAACACAGCCTGTATTTCACTGTCAGAAAGGAGGCAGCAAGTTAAATGAGAATAGGGTGTCTTTTAACCTGTGTGCACACCTGAGACGATGAGGTCTTCTCTGCTAACCTGCTTAGAGCTGGCTGAATTTTTTTACCACTTAAGAGTTTGCTCTCCTGTAAGAATCTCCGCAATTCCTGCTGTTGCACGAGATTTTCCGTTGAGCTACAGATTTATGCTGCAATATGAATAAAAACTTTAGAAAAACACAAAATGTACAAAATACAGACAAAAAAATATTTTAATGATAACAAGATACATCAGACTTCATGAGTCCAAAGATATTCATAGGATCTTATGCCCAATGTCTTACAGGTAAGTTACAAATAGCATTTTCAATGATGAAGGCAGAGTCCTTTTGCTTAACAGAGGAAAATACATGACGTGGCGATGGAGCACTGAAAATACAGGAACATGATTAGTTTATTTTCCTCTGAACACGTTAAAAAAGCCATTCAAGCCACTACAGTATTACAAAAAGAAAAAAAAAAAGCTATCACAAACATCATGACAGAGAGCTGAACAGATTGTCACTTTACACACATACAGTACATTCTCAATAGGATTAGCTTATGTCTTTTGCTGGGATGTCACAGGAACCCAACTTCCACAACAGAATAAAAAAAAAAAGAAAAAAAAGAAAAAAGAATCCTTACTTATGATTCCAACCCAGTTTATAATAGTCCCTAAATGACTGGGAGGAAAACATTTCTGTAAGTACATCAGGAACAAAAAGTGAAAAACACTAAAATGGAGCCACAAAATCTGAGCGTGTTTTATTGATTTTTTTTTTTTTTTTTTTTGCACTAAGTGCATAGGAGCATGTGGTGTGGTGTGCTCACAAAACTTCCACAGCAAAGCAAGTGACTGGCCTGAAATGGTCAAGAGCCTGTGTGTGTGACCTTAAGGAGGAAGAGAAGAAAACACTGGGAGAAGGAGAGACAGAGTGAATCATCACATAAAAAAGAAAAAGTTGAGCCTGTCTCTCTCCCTCTTGCTACACTCCTCTGCCTCTCTGTGTTGCTGGCTCTTGGCTAAGGCCCAGAGGAATTCTCTGGTGGCCTCAGTAAATATAACATTTAGAATAACAGCGCCAGAGCCCCCGTGTGTGGACTTAACCCAGTTCCTGGGTCCTCGCTGCGTTGCCTGCGGCTCAAACGAGTAGAATAACAGGCCTTCATGTCTCTCCTGACCTAGGTAAAGGACCAGAGAGAAATAAGGACTAATTTAGAGGGGCCAGAGATCTGGAGGGTCTCTGTCAAGCCTCTTTCCTGAGCACTGGGACACAGAGGAAGGCGCTCAATCTGGTCCTAAGGAGCACGTGGGGATGCAGGACTTGGTGCTGTACTTGATAAGGACCAAGCTTATAACCAGGGTTGCTCAAATGAAATATCCTAGACAGTAAGTTGTGTTGAGGGGATAACTGAGCTGGTCGCCTGGTCATATCTCTCAACCTTCAGCAGCCCAGCAAACGCTGACAATCAATTACAAAGTGCAATAGCTGAGATTTTTGTGGCTCATTGTAAAATAGCTCAACATCAAGTGAACAGCTTTAGTCTCCCCATGACACAGTAGCATCCATCCATTCACCTAAATCACAGGGAAGCGGTCACTGTGGACAATAACAAGTTTAGGCACCTCGATGTTTGTGACTTTACATCTGAAAGGAGTTAGCGTCAAACGTTGCGCTACGACTGAGCAGACTCTCTTTGCTGTAGTTCACTGATAGTTAAATGACAACTCAGAGAGACTGTATAACATTTGTTCTGTTAACAATGAGAATGGCATGGTACTGTCTGCATCCAAATGAGACACATGTCATAGAAGCACGAATACGTATGAAAAACATAGTCCATAAAACTGTGTCTGCTCTGGGAGTCTGCCGTTCTCGGCCGCTCAGACAGCAGCACCGGAGGACCACAGAGATCGGTCTCTTAATTCTAGCTTTGTGAGAGACTCGTGGATGCACAGAATTCTGAAAACTACTTTCAATGTTCATAGTATTACATTTGCATCCTCTTTCTGGTGGATTTTCACTTTAAGAATGCACAAGTTTTTTTTTTGGCTTCATGGCCATTATGCACTGCAATTCATATGTGCCAGAACTGGACTTGAAACCTGTACAATTTGTATTTAATCATCAAGTATCTATAATTACAATACATAATCCCACTTTGAAACAAAAAATGGTGTATGTTACATATCTACAGACCAATGTGTGATGGGTGCAATACTGTGAAGAGAGCAACAGACAGCACACCATATACTATTTCATATATAGTATATCAGTATTGCATATCATAACTATATTTATACATGTTTATATAAATATAGATAAGTATATTTCTATGTACATTTCGATAATTAAACATTGCATAAAGAATAAATAATACAAATATAATCAAATCTTACAGTAAGTATGATTTGAGAAATGCTATATTAGAGCCAAAATAGTCCTAACACTTGAAATAATGATAGTAACAATTATTATTCAATTTTAAAAAAATGTAGCCTACAGTCCGGCATATCAGCACAAGCTACACCACAATTACCCTGCAAGTTTACCATGTGGGACTGCTGGAATGACTGCAGAGGGCAAAATAAGGACAGGAAAGGTGCAGGGCTTCTTTCTGCTCAGTCTGTCTGGGAATATGTGTGTGTGTGTGCGTGTGTGCGCGTGTGCGTGTGTGTGTGTGTGTGTGTGTGTGTGTGTGTGTGTGTGTGTGTGTGTGTGTGTATAAATGTGTGGGGAAAGTGAGCGTGTGTAATTGTGTATTTAAGTCAGTGTGGTTTTCAAATGGTGTGGGAGTCATCGGTGCGGTGATCTCCTGCATTTTCACCTCCGGATATCAGTGGCCCCAGGGTCTTCTTGCTCAGCCACCACTCCAGCCTCTGGACTCTGGCGGCGCAGTCCCTGATTGCGATTGCGTGAGTGGGCACTAAAACCTGCCTTTCCGGGTTTGTCCTTGTCGCTGTGCCGCTGGGGACGGGGGTGCTCCGGCTCAGGGTGGGAGGGCAAAGGACGGCGGGGTTCGACAGCAGAGCCGGAGGGAGATGGGGTCAGGGAGGAGCAGAGGCTCAGGCTGTCACACAAAGCTCCCCAGTTCTGCTCGCACTGTAGCCGGACACTTCGAGTCAGTGCCTCCTTCACCTCCTCTCCACAACTAAGGAGAATATTCACCAGCTCCACATATGGACTGGACAAAGACAAGCAGGTAACTCAAAGGAAGCCAAAGATTTAATGTTAACAGGGTCTATGACATTAGAGGACTTAATATGATGGCACTATAACCAAGCATGGAAAAAACAAACAAACGGTAGCATCACCTGGCAGAAGAGTACAGGGCAGGTAATCAAACACAGATACAACAGCTTATGGAGTATATTCAGACATGCTGTCCAGACCAGCCACTCACCCTTTAGGAAAGAGATCCTGGAAGTGGATCATCTCCACCATGACGGCCACATTCTCCTTAGCGGCTGAGCACAGGTTGTGTTTGATGTAGCACTCTCTCTGGAGCTGGAACACCATCTCTTTAATGGATACACACTTCCTGCTGATGCAGCTGAACTTGTGCCGTAGCCCATGTGCCATACATTTCAGAGCGTCTTTGATGAAGGATTTCCCCTATGTACAAATAGTCACATAGGGTCGATGAGTACTCAAGAAAAAGCTCAATGTTGAAACAAGAGAAAGCTAAGGGGCCATGCATCAGCCTAATGAATCACTTTGGTGAATTATGCTTGATGCTATTTAACTCCTTGATGTGGATATGCGCCTGCCCAGCAGAGGCGAAATATAAAGGGTTGTGCCACAGAACGTATTATATGAGGGTGCAGCTATGTTTTTGATGTAGAATATCTCAGATGTAAGTAATATGGTAACAAATGCATATTAAGAACAGAGCCAGGCCTGGCTTGGGGAGTTTACAGCCTCCGATATAATTGAAAAAAAAAAAGGGCTGACTGAACTTTTGGCCATCTGGCTCACGACCTTTGGATGTATTTGCATCAGTCCATTGGATCATTAGATTATTGTACGATTGCATGTCTGTTTTGAGGTATGTAAAAAAAAAAAAAAGAAACGCAAAAATCTGTTAATGGACGTCGAGTTTGGTGCAGTGAGGACGTGAAGAGGAAAAGCAACGTTGCTTCCTGGTTACATCATGGTCACAAACACACAGGTACCTGAGAGTCAAATTTGCCAGCGTTGTGAAGGAACGTCATACAGATTTCTTGTAGCCCTCGTATCTCGCAGGAGTTATTCTCAAAGCACTCAAACACACCACAGCCGACATCCCCTGCACTCACTAGGCAGTGCTGGATCTCAGCTGGAAAGAGAGAACAGGTTAGGGGAGGGACCTTATCTGTTCACAGCACAGACGGCAGCAGATTGTTGCAGGCGTGTCAACATTGAAGACCGTATGGCTTGGAGGCACAACTTTTGCACCGATTGTTGCACAAATCGCAAAGCTGATGTGGCGTATAACCGTTTCCACAGTCGGTGGCTTTCATGTTCATGACCTAGAAGTCTGTTTTGGCTTTCATTTGCCTGTGAGAGAAAAGGGATGCAGCACAGAGAGGAAGTCTAATTTCCCAAAGCTGAGGGGCTCCTGCGGAGAAACACTTGGTGACAGAGATATTACTGTGTCATTCTGCACCACAACCCATCTGCACTGCCATTGAGATGGGATGGTGCATTGCAGATACAGCTTTGACTTCTTGTGGAGGAAACTGAAATGCACGTCATTTTCCATTATCCGTCGACCGAATGTGTATCAACAAGTCTCACGTTTATAGACTGACATTGTTGTGCAAGCCAAATGGTGGATACATGTGTACATACGACAGCACTGCGAGCGACTTGAGAAATATGTAAGGACGTGCCATGTGAAGGCACAATATAAGCTCCTGCACACCAATGACAGGCCCTCTAGTGCACTTTTCTGTCTCCTGCAGCCAGGAAAAGCAGGAAAAAAACAAATAACTGAGGACAGACGTTACCACAAGCAAATTAAGGCCTCTTTTTAACCCAAAATTGCTGTCTATGAGTATATAGACATCTGACTACAAGCAGGGAACAAGTCACAGAAACTGCGGCTTACCTTATGTGACATTGTCCACAGTGTTAACATGGCAGCCAGCTGGCTGTTTACAGTTTTAGTTTGGCTATGAAAACTCAAAATGTAGACCTAATAAAATATAATCACACGATTTGCCTTGAAGCTGACCAGTGATGAGCCTGAGGACCCGTTCCCCTCAGTCGGAAGTGCGCACGGGAGGCGTTAAGGGACAGGCTGCCTGCGAGACTACAGATTTGGAGGAATTGAATCTGATTTAATAGAACTCTTTATTGTCCACAAAGAGCCTCTGTCGTGGTGGGGAGGGGGCGTCGTGGTGGATGAGGAGCTGCTGCGGGGTTCTGTAGGCACCAAGTTGAACTTAAGCGTGCAGGAAAAGTGAGCCGCTGTCAGCAGTGCTTGTTCTGGCATCGCGGGAATGTGCTTGGATCGTACGAGCTTGCCCGCAACGTGCATTGAATTGCACAGTGGTGTTACCAGGGTCTCCGACTGTGAGACCTGCATTGGAGTTTGTCCCTATTTTTTTTTTTTTTCAGTGCGGAGGGGAAGAACACACCGATGTTGTAATATTTTGACACAAGTTCACACGGCGAGCGGCGAGTGGTGCTGCGTCTGAGACGGAGGGAGCCAGCGCGAACCACTGGTTCCGCGGGGGGAGCGCGGCGGCGCGGCGGCGCGCGAGTCCCGTCCTCGTAATTGGGCGAATCGCGTTTGTCTCAGAGGTTCGGCTCGGGGAATTAACTCCAACTTGCCCGCAGCGCTGACCGTCCAATTCACCACTTCACTGCCCCACTAACCTCCATACGATCACCCGACATTCATCAGTTAAGAACGCAAAACGTGCAAAAACCACATCCCCCCCCCCCTCCCCCCGACCCCCCACCCCTCCTGACAGAGAAGCGCCGTTACTGGGAACGCACGCTGCCGTGCGCCCACAAAGATGCGCCGCCGTATACATTACCTGTTACCTTGTGCCATTCTATTAATAGTTTACTAACATATTGGATTTCTGTCCGAGAGTATTTACAAGCTATCGTCTTCCTGTGGAATCGAATATGGTCACTGGCGTGCGTCGCAGCGCCGGGATTGAAGTTAAAAACAGCAGATTGGTCAAATCGCTGGACGTGGTGTCCTGCACGCTTTAATTTGCAGCCTCGGAAACACGTGTCCGCGCAAAACCCCCCGGGAGATGTGTGAGGATTTGCACCAACCACGAACCTCCATATTCTTATGCGCTGCCACTTATTTCTTACCTGTATTCTGCAGGGAGAGGCGTCCTTTCTGGCTGGCAGGCTTCTCCGGCGGGCTGTCGTGAATATCGATATTATCCGATCCCACTACTTGCTCCAGGACTGACAAAACCAGCAGCGCCACGGCCAGCTTAACCAACATTGCGTCTCCGACAATGCGCCTCGATCCCCAGCGAAGATCCGCCAGTAAGTGTGTGCGCGTGTGCGTGTTTGTGTGTGTGTGCGCGCGCGCGTGTTTGTGTGCGTGCGTGCGTGCGTGCGTGTGTGTGTACGCGCGTGTGTGTGTACGTGCGTGTATGTGTGCGAGGGTTCACCTTGGATCAGTGATCCGCGCAGCTGCGGCTTGGTGTCTTATGGGGGCAGCTGTGGGACTGAATGCATGAGCTGGAAGAGATGCTGCCTATATTTCTCAGAGTCCCGGGTGTCAATTTGGATGAAGGAGTTAAGCAGGTGTTGTCGGTCGGGCCTTCACAACCAATCAGAGACGCGGACATCCACGTCCAAGGTTTTAGGGGAGTGTCCTGCGAAAGTTCCCCTTTTGCCATAAAACCGGAGTTGTAAAGCAATATTCATGCGTAAGTTGTCGGAGGCAACCCGAGGGATGATCAAGCAGCGTTTCACAGACGGGATCCACAAAAGTCAAACATTTACAGCGCTGTAAAACAGCGAATCTCTAATAACTCACAAAAGCAGTGTAATAAAGGTCCAGTCGCTTTTATTGACCATGTTTTGCCAAGTATGTCACTTTTTTTTTGTTTGTTTGAGTTTCAAGGGCGTAAAGTAAATTTACTGTGTTATTTTTTTTTGACAGCTGTGGATAATCAAGACATACAATGCTCTCCAACAAACTGGGGGAAAAAAAACTGAACCCTACATTAAGAATAGACTTATGTCATTAATGCAATGTGGTGATCAGAATTACAGATTCCATGGGGGCTTTTGGGAAAGATTTCCCAAAAAGTAGATGAAAATTCAGGTGGAACAGAAAGAGTCAGGAAATGAAACTATACAGCACAACCTTGCAATCACCGTATGGAAGAAAGAAAGAAAAAAACATAGAAAAAGCAATGCTTGATAAAGTCTTATTGTAATGATGTGACATTGTCAGTGTTATGATGTTAGGGCAGTTATGATCTGGGGAGTCTGTGTCAGTGGTTTGCTACTATATGCAATGCAGTGATCTACACTGGCAGGGCTGCACATTTGGAATCTTTTTTTCAGGAGCAACACTTGAGGATGACATGTGGAATAACTAAGCATACGAGCAATGCTCAGGGAAAAAAAAAGTCTTTGGCTTTTTAAATGTTTCCAGTCATCTAATGACGTTACTGCTCTCAGGTAAAGACTATAAGGGGCAAGCTGGGGGTCTGCGTGTGGATATCAGATGGCATCAGCATGAGCTGAAGGATGAATGGTGGACAACTGCATTTTGATCCTAAGCCTCTAGGGGGCCCACTGATACTAATTGTTCCCCCTTTTGTTTAATTAAAGCACAAAATCAACCTTACCCATAAAAATGAGAAAAACTCACCGTCCAGCTGAGTGCTCTCTCTTAAAACATGCACACCACGGATGGGAGAGCACATTCACACTGTCATCCAGCTACAACAGTTTTAATTTATCCTGACCTGTAGGGAGTACTATTCTGCGTGGAAACCTGGAAATCCAAGTAGATATGAGACACTAGACACCCAGATCCACATCCGAGCCACTTGGTCGGTCAATAATTTCACATTTCACATATATGAAATAATCATACCGTCTAGTGGATAACGTAGATGGATGAGGTGGACCAGTGTGTGTGTGTGTGTGTGTGTGTGTGTGTGTGTGTGTGTGTGTGTGTGTGTGTGTGATGGGGGTGGGGACGTGGGGACTGAACAAAAAATGAATCAAATAGCCTGCTGGGAAACGATTGGCGGGCGGTGGGGAAGCAGGCATCTGATTGAAGCTGGTTGAATTTGCTGTGACTTAGAAATCTGTTTATCATAACATTTAATTTCTTCTCGTAAAATAAGTCCTTTTTCACGAGGAGTTCTGGCTGTGTTTGCTGGAAAAAACTTGAAAAACCCAGGCTATATTTAGACCATCAATGAAATTAGCTCAGATCAGGAACTGGACCCAAGCTCTAGCATAACCAAAATGACGATCACTTATAGCTCTAAATATAGATAATTATTACCTATCTGGAAACTGCAGTATCTATCGTTTTAATTGAGGTTTTAGTCTGTGGAATGAAGTTACCACAGCTGAGAAATGAGAGGTATCTTGGCCTGGAGCTCATGCAGCGTAAAAAACCTCAACATTTCATTATTCTCATTATCCTTTTGCTGGATGTGGTAGACTAATTCTCCCATGTATTTATAGGGTCCTGTCCTACTTTCTTTTCAGTCTTTATTCAAATCAGTTTTTTAATTTTATTTTTTTACATTTAGCTTTGATGTGATACCTGCACGGCGGAATGTTTGAAGGCATCAGACTCTCCTCTCTTCAGTGAAGTCATTCCAGCCGTTGTGCCACAAACTGACTTAAGGTCGACGCGCACGCGGCGGAAATTGCAATGCAGCACTATTTGACACCATTTCCACCCTTTGCAGCGCATGCAGCAGCGGCAGCGGCAGCACACCGTGCCTCGTGTCTGCAGAGAGGTTGATGTGTTTCCACGGGAACCTTCAGCACACAGCGGGATCTCCTGCTCAATTCACTCCTGTTAAAAGCTGCCCTGGCAGTGAACACACCCTCGATTTGGCCCAATCAGCGCGCAGCAGCGGGACCACAGGCCACTAATAATGCGCGTGATCTCTGCCTATACTGACGCTGCATTCACAACATAAGAGGAGAAAACACACTGGAGGTCGTAAAACCCAAATCACCGGATGTCTTCGTGGATGATGATTATTATTACGATTTCTAAGAATTTTAACACAAACGAGTTTACAGGGACTCAAATACTGTGATGCCAAATGTTTCCTCCCTCTGCAAAAACTAGTTACATCCGTTAAGGTTTTTTTTTTAATGATAACTTGCTTATTACCATGAAGCAAGCCCCATCCTATGAGGAAGACAGATAAACTGACTTTTCGTTCGTTTTTCAGGATCTACAATGAATTGTCATGATTCACAGCTGGGCAGTTTACTAGTTTGTAATATATAAAACCCAGTTAAGGATTGGAAATGTAGTCTGCAAGCCCAAACTCAGAACTGCTAGCCAAACTAACACGAGGCAAATGGTTTCTTAGAAATAATTTACCTCTGAAAAACTGAGGCAAATGATTGAAAAGTGGAGGAAAATGGCATTTTTCTTGCACCAGAATAGCACTTAAATGCAACACAAAGAACTGAGAACAATAATGTTCATTCATAGGTTGTTAGTAATCCAAAGGAATTAACGTAACAGTTTAAAGTTTAAAATAATCTCTGACCATCCCAGGCTGGCTTGCAATGAGTGACTAAGATGACAAAACTGCTGTAGGTACAAGACAAACTCTTTTCCAACATAAAAAAAACCGCAGTGTCTATTTGCCACATGGCAGCTATTTGGCTATTTACACTCAGTCACGCCCCTCTTCCAAAAATAGTGACAAAGGAAACTTAAGGAATAGTTTTTTTTTGTGGATGAATGGTTTAAACAAAGGGCCTAACCCAGGGGACGAGGTGTCAGGCCCTCTATGAAACACATTGTTGGCTTATTATTTTAAACTTAGCTGACCTATGATTTTCATTTTTTTTCCAAACTATTGTTATTTATTGATTTTCTGTCTTATTTGGTTAGGTTGAGGCAACAAAACTACTTGAGTTTGGCCTAGGATCAGGGATGGGTTAGGAATGGACCACATTAGGGTGAAAATAGGCCATTTCAAAGAGGTAACCATGTGTTAGAAAAGCTCTCCCATTGGCCCAGGTATGAATCAGAACCAAAATCAGAATAAGCTTTATTGGTCATGTATGTGAACATACAAGGAATATTGCTCTCCAAGTGCTTTCATAGAGATTCAATGAATAGTGTGAGAAATAAGAAAAATAAATGATAAACAATATAAGCAAACAGATGACATATACAGACAATTGACAATACTACCAGTAGTGGTGAGTTGGAGATACACAACTAAATAGCAGTGATGGCTACAGATGCCTTGGTGCTCGTCTCTGCCATACTATACACCCAGAGTGCAAACAGCAACTGTTGGCTATGGACATCATGCTAATAGCTTGTGCCAATGAATATACAATTAAAAAAAATGCACATAATGGATCATATTCACAGTGCGGCTTGATATGTATTTTGGAAATGGTCATTAATTAACCTAGTAAATATGATATTATGATAAAACTGACAAAATCAGCACAACTGTGAGTAGCTATTCTAGAGCTTATGATGACACCACAGTATTGTTATCAGCAGATCCTTGGTGTCTTACAATTGCAGAATGACATTTTCTGATTTCTCATCCATATCAGCTGCACAGTTATGAGTTTATTTCAATGGTTGTGTATTGTAATGTCATCCGTGCACTGTTGGGTTTCCCTCCATGCGAAGGAAGACCCTCAACTTCATTTAGAGCGTAACTTATTCGTGACTGTTCCATAGATGTCTGAATACTGAGTAACTGTAAAGCTGTCACTGATTGTGATGAAGAACATAGCTGAAGTGCAGTTTGTTGTGCAGCAGTAGAGTCAGAAATGTATTGCATTTAAATACAGTATGTGTTACATCAGTAGTATTAAGAACATAATCCATGTTTGTGTTCCACTGGGACATTGTCTCCTTCTGGTGACAGAGAATAGACAAGTATGCTGTAACAGCAGTAATGTCCATTCTCTTTGACTGCTCTACTGTAAACATACAGAAAGCAGACATATGTTCAGAGTTGGGACCCCTGGGGCCATGGCAAGTGATCAACCAATGAAACCACAACAAGGAGGCCAGGCTGGGGAGTGTATGTGTGTGTTCGTGTTGATGGGGGTTGCCTCATTGGGAGGGAGGCTTCTGTAACAGCAATTAATATATCCAGTTTACAGACTTCTTACAGTATTTTACAGGAAACATGTGGGTACAGTTGTGGTTGTTGTTATGTTGCAAACAGTATCATCTTCCTGCGCTGCACTGATGCCGTAAAAAGAAGAGCAACATCACAGCATGGGCCCCCTATTGGATTTAACCCACACATATGATTTGAATATTTGGACAGAGACAAAAATCAATTTTTCAGCATAACATGTAATGCATATGTGAAAACGTCTCAATCAGAGCAGTCCAAAGCTATCACCGGAAAATTTGTGATAACTACTCTCTGACATTTGAGTCAAGTGGAACTGCAATGGAGGTGGTTGACTGTGTAATTGTTCCTCAGTGCCACAAAGCAGATGCACAAGCTACAAACATTTCCATGCCAGAGGGAGAAGACAAATCTATATGAGAGCACTTGTGGAGAAGTAAAACATTTTGGATGATGCATGTATTTGCACTCTTGAAGAGAATTACATTCATGCCACTTTAAGATCTGCCTGCAATATGAGCCTCCTCCAAAGGTTTGAAAAAAAAAAAAAAATCTACCTACCAGTAGCAAAAACATTCTGTTAATTTAACTTTGGCCTCATTGAGCTTGGTTAATCAAAGCAAAGTAACAGTGTTTTGTTAGACAACTCCCTCTTTGTTTCTGTGCTGAGCTGCTTTAGAGGGAAAGAAACATAATTTCATAACAAAATGACTGTGTTGGGCGCAATCCAACTGTCTTGGTGCTAAGCTAAGCTAGCCAGCTGCAGCCTCTATATGGATGGGAGTGCAGCCAATCTTTTTCTATAGCCGTCAGCAAGGAAGCCAACACATTCCTGAGACGTGTCAGAAATATACAGTGTTTTTACAGTGAGCTGACCTTTATGCGAGAAACCTACCTGCTATCAACATGATCCTTATGATGACCTCTGGCCTCATTCATATACTTCTTCTGGAGAATACCAGATTTTTAATCCTCATCATCATCATTGTTATCATATTATTATTATTATTATTATTATTATTATTATTATTATTATTATTATTATTATTATTATTATTATTATTATTATTATTATTATTATTATTATTATTATTATTATTATTTGCATTAGTAGGTCAGTTCAGAGGGGTGTGCAGTTCATGCTGATGTTGGATATGGACACAAATATAACCGTGTAAAAAAAAATGTCTCAGCTGTAAGGCTTACACTGTAAGCACAACTTCCAAAACCCCCTGACGGGACAGAGCATGAGAAGAGAGAAGTACTGGGCTGTGAGAAGAAGACACTGTGAGGTATCAAATACCAGTGTCTTCAAGGAGCCTGAAGATGACCTGCAGGCAAAAGTGGCCCGAATCTGACTTTTTTTTGCCCTTATTGGACCCATATCAGCATAAATCCGATTTTTTCAAATCAAACCCAGGCCACTTTCATCTGACTACGTCATTGAAGTCAGACAGACGTCATAATTCTGTGCTAGAGGAGGCGGGACGCAGCACAATCAAATATAAACCATGGGTTTAAGCAGCTAGTGCTCCACAAAAGGCCATCGTTAGAATTTGTGCTCTCTTTTTTCTTAATCTTCTTCTTCTTTGTGTGTGTGCGCGTGTGTGTGTGCGTGCGTGTTAATGTGTGCGCACGCGTGTGTGTGTATACATTTTTTTTTCATCTTTGTGGGGACCTTTTATAGTAGTTATACCTGTTATGCAATGCAAAAATGTTGTTATCAGATTCAAACATAGCATCTTCCAGGTGTTGATTTCTCTGTAGCATGAAGAAACAAAAACATTGACGGTTTGGGAGATTGACGGTGCATTTTTGTTTTTATCCATGAAAATTAGGCGAGTTACAAAAAAGTGCCTGCACCTTAAAGGAACATCTTTAACTGCACGTGTCCATACTGCAACAGCAATCTTATAGCATGGCACTGCAAAATGGTTCTCTCCTTCCCTTTAAAGCACGCTCTGGTCTGTTAACTCACCTGACTCGTGAAAAGAGAGGTTTTACTGGCCCAGCTCAGCACGCCAGATCTGGGCTCTAAAAGCACCACATCTCAGACCCTCACTTAACTCACCTCAAACAATGTGCTATTATAGAGTTTGCTCTGTATGGGTTATATTGCTAAAGCGCTGGCAGATTACAAAGTGCTCCATCTCATTACTGTCCATATAAACCCGCAGGCCTCGCCAGCACAAAGGAGTGATTGAGTGATAAGGGGAAAGAGATGGACCGTAGCTGCCCATGAAAGCCCACACCTTGGCTGCTACAGCCTCGATGAGGAGAGAGGTGATGTCATCATGGCTAGAGACACAGGGGTCGACCCCTCTGATAGGTGGGCATGCTGGGACAAAAGAGAGCAGCTGGGGCACAAAAGCCCCATTTAATGAGAGTGAGACATGAGGCCAAGGCATACTCCGTGGGTGGCACATAGTGTCATAGCTGCTGAAAAGACCAGTGAGCAATTAATCATCTGATTCAAGAACTGGGCAATGGGCTTATTATGTAAGGTCATTTCAGACAACATCATTGAGGCAAAGAGGGCATTTCTGGGTTACACTTCTATTTGATCACACATGATCCCTCAAATTTTCCTTGATCCCATAATATTGCATCCAGGGATGCTATATTTATCGTGATGGTCAGATCCAACAATTGTGCAACATAATATGACACACTTACCTCTCATTAGAGATGAAGGGTCCATTGTGGCAGCCTGACAATCATTAAAACTTCTCTGCTAGCTTGGCTTGTTTACTCTCTGGTAATTACCAGGTGATTGTGTAGCCTGTGACCCACATTCAGAGTCAGGTCAGCCAAGACATGGGGGATAATTGACAATATTCAGAGAAGTGCACGTAGAGAAAGAGTGTTAGAGTGGATACTCATTTGTTCCTGCATCATTAGACTGTGTTAGAAGACAAGCTGGCTCACAGTATTCTTGCAGTGGAACAATGCCTCTTTCCACCGTAAGCCCAAAATATGGGCTCTGGTGAGGAGATGTGTTTGAGGGGGCTTATGGCAGCGTCATTTATCCATTTATGCATTTGTTTTTTCACTCGTGGGCAGTATGGAAAATACATGAATAAACCAGCTGTAATATACAGTATATGTCTTGGAGGTGAGCTCATTTTGTCTGAATTTAATCCTGAAGCATTTTTGAACTATGTGGTTCTTCAGCTTCATCCGTCTCACCTATCCAAGTGAGTGTTCACTCCTCCCGGCAGCCGTCCCACCATGATAGAGACAAGTGATGGACTGAATTACATAAGCGCACACACATGCACACACGCACACACACGCACGCACACACACACTTACCACGTCTCTGAAAA
>CAAKHG010016229.1:11588-21618 GCA_901007715.1 Dactylopterus volitans | reverse complement strand
GCGCGCGTGCGCGTGTGTGTGCGTGTGTGTGTGTAGATTGTAGAGGATGAGAGGTAATAAAGACAATTTTAATTTCCCAGAGCCACTCAGCAGACGGGTCTTATCCATCTGGTTCTTCTCTAAAACAGCATCACAGCCCTTAAATCAGGACATTCCTGTACTTCAGCAGAAAAACGCCTAAATGCAACCGCTCACCGAATCCACACCGGCAACTTGAAAACAGACGAGCGGCGCCGCTTGTGGGGAGCGTGCAGCCTTGAATGATGCTCAGTTATTACTGAAATAACCGTGGCGCAGTCATCCAGGGAAAGGTCACTGACAGTCATAAGGAACGGGAGGTGTATTGGGGCCCATGGAAAGAACTCCAAGGAGCGTGTGAGGGATTTATCTTGTCCTCCCAGAATCACCCAGGGACTGATGAGAGAAGATGCTTCATGCTGAGAGTGGGGGGGAAAAAAAAAAAAAGAAAAAAAAACACAGTGTGTGTTTGTGTCTTTGTAAGATCCGACATACAGACAGACAAAAATAAAAAAAAATTTAAAAAGTGCAGTATCCGCCCACGCTGAGCTTGCCGTTTCCCCATGTGACGCAGCAATCACATGCTCTTTTAAAGGTGCGCGAGGTCCACGGACGACCTTCTCTCTGAACCGTGTTTCTTTTCATCTGCCGTTTCCAGCGACCCTCCGCTGTGCCCCTTATTAATCTTCCATGGAAGGGAGAAAAAAAAAACAAAAAAAACATTCTGTTTCAAGCGGGCGCCGGGTGCAGAGGGATATCAGCGCAATCGATATGAGGAGCTTCTGTAAACAAAGCGGCAGCAGGCCCCGGCGGTGCGGGTGAAGGTGAGAATCTCAGTATGAATCCCGCCGTTTATCCCGTGCGCAGGCTGCAGAGAGCAGAGGGAAAGTCCCATATTTCCGCTTCGGCCGGCCGTCAGCAGCTCCCGCGGCAACTCCTTCACGGTGGCAGCGTGTCAGAGGATCGCCGGGTGTCTGCCGGCTGAAACCCGCGGCCGGTCACGTCAGCGACAAGTGACGCGCGGGCGTCGGGAAAAGTTCAAAAGAGCTGATCTGAACTGATCGCACCTCCGAAGCGACATTAACTGATCACAGCTTTGCATGTTAGCCTGCCGCATTTCGCGGAACAAAAGCGGCAGTGTCCGACCGTGCTGATCTCACACTTAGCAGCGTCTCCAAAGGCCGAAATTTTCGCGTGTAGCGCTCCGGCGGTTTCGCCTTGGGGGCAAAACAAAAAGCTTCATTTATACGTTTTCTCATACTGAGGGTTGATCCTGAAACCATTCCGCGGGTCTTTTAAATATTGAAGCTCAAGTCCAGTTACGGCCTCCGCCACTCAACCGGGCTGCAGTGCATTCGCGTCCCGAGTGAAAAATATTTAGTAACAATGTTGCAGGATTTTATTAAAGGGTATTAAGTTCATCCCTTTAGATTAGTATTTAAAAACAAAAAAATTGGCCAGACAAGTCTTCTATGCGGAACGCTACGATGTCACAGTGAAGTTTACGTTTGACCGCTTGGATGTTGATCATCGAGGTCTTCATTGCGTCAAAATGAATATTTGTTTTAAATAAAAACAAAAAAAATGAAGAAAAAAAATTCTCTACGGATGTTCTGGTATATCACATTGACACAGCCATTTTTGGACTCTTTGGAGTTGCACTCTTAGTTCGTATTTAGCCGCGCTTCACGTGCTGCCGGTTTTACCTTGCAGGTCTGCCCTTGCGCGTCTCCTGCGTGTGTTGCTTCCTGCCTGGTTATCGTCCTCACCTGTGTCTCGTTTGTTTTTATCAGCCCTGCGCTGCTCTGCGCTGATTATTTGTCTCCTCGGTCCAATCAGCTCCCACCTTGCCTTGTTGCGTGATTGGTTCGGCTTGCAGAGTCCCGTCTTCGGTGTCTGTCTCTGTTACATCCTTTTTGTGTTTCCATGGAGTTTCCAGAGACTCTTGGGTTGTCCCCAACCCTTCTGTCTGGATTTGTTTACGTGTGTTTTTGATAATTGTGTCTGCTTTTTCTCTTTGCCTTGGCTTCCCCTTCTATGTTCTGATATAAAACTTTACTTGCTTCTCGCCTGGATGGTGATTTGCGCTGCTTATTTCCGCTTGGGTCCATCCGAGCACACGAGCACGTCGCGTACAGCGTAATGCCTCCTGGCTGTTGGCGCCACTGAGGCACGGGAATTCCAAAGCTTTCTATTATTCTGTCATTAGGAAAGCTGCGCTAATTTGTTTACCCCACATCATTTAGGGAGTTTCGATCCTGCCAAGTTCTGAGCATTTTCATTCATTGGAGGCAGTTTTTTGTTTTTTTTTTACATAAGAAATGCATAGGAGAAAATTGGATACAAATACGATAATTTATCAGGGTAAAATGTGGCAGGACGTTTTCTGAAGGATATGGATAACTAATTTTCATCTCCAAAAATGAATCCACCTACTGGGAGTAAAAGCATCTTTAAAGAAACAAAAAAACAAAAAAACATGCATTGTGTGAAAGTTTTGGCTGCTACCTATTTACTTTGTGTAACAGACATGTCCAGGTGGGCCTCCATCCCCAAACCACTGGGTTGCATGGAAACCCCCCATTTTAATAATTAAATTAGAAATAATGGATAAATAGAATCAAAATAAAGCAAAGAATTGGAGTTAAGTGCAGCCAATATACTCGCTAACCCTGGATGCCACAGAGGATTTAGCCAGACGCTATTAGCATCCGGGGTGGAAAAGCCAATACAACTACTTACACCTACTTGTGCGATATGACAAACACTGTGGTGTCCATGGCAACAGTCCTTTTGCATACAGGTACATGGGAGAAGATTGCCCTGCAGGCCTTCTGGCATAAAGTCAGAGAACATTTCAAACATGTGGTTAACATTATTAAATGTGCTATTTTAACCTAAACCACCATCCCCCTCCTAAACCAAGTAATTTTGTTGCATAAAGTTAACAATTTCGCGACAGAAAAAAAAATAATAGCAGGATTAAGCCCCTGGTCTCCTGGGTGCAGGTCCTCTGTTTTACCCATTTATCCACAGCACAATGCTCCCTGAGCAGGTTTTCTCCTACCCTGACCGTTTTTTGTTTTTTTTCTTTTCTGTGCCTTAGAGAGTCTCTTCATACCATTATTTATGTCCACAAAATACACAGCAAACCAGATTATACTCAGCTATGAAACATTCTGTGAAACTTTATAGAACCTTTTATGGAAACTTTGGATTTCACAGCGCGTCGCTGGTATTTTAATGAATCATAATTCAATTTACGATGCTTGAGGTTGTGTGGTCTCACTCGGAGTGTCAACAGCTGATGCGCATGCGTGCGCGCAGACGCACACACACACACACACATACACACACACACACACAGCAGGATAAATATTCCATACCTCAATATTTCAAGTCAGCAGCCCAGACCTGAACAGATTGTGGCACTGATACAGATCAGCAGCATAACCAGTCTCAAATATATTCTCTTCTGCTGGAGGAATCTGTTATTCCTCATGTCTGACAGTTGTGAGTACATGGATTTGTGTTCCACTCTTCCATTCGATTGGTTTCTCAAGCCAACACTCCTAAAACCTTTCAGGATGGAAGGGACCTAAGATGCAATGCATATGCAACAGACTGGATTACAGAGTGCAGTAAAGTAGGACTTGGCTGCGGGATGCGATACACTGAAGTGATTCATGTATGAGAGTATGCACCAAGTTGCTCACTGATGGCATTTTCAGATCCCGGCGACAGTCGCCAGAATCGAGTTTGCCGTTTTACTTGATTTCGCGCGCAGCGCTCTGATCATTTCGTTTTGTTTGTTTGCAAACAAATCCCCCCCCCCCTCCTCCGCCTCCTCCCGTCCTCTCTGCAAACCCACCGACATTCAAAACATCACACATTAACGCTCTCCCATTTATTTCAACCCTGACACATCAATGACAAATCAAAGAGGAAATAAAAACATAACGGCTCACACCAAATGCGCGACAGCTTGCCATAAATCCACCCGGCATAAATTGGACCAATTACTCTCCTCCTGTCACGAACGCGCGGCCCATTCAGTTGACTCGGAGCCGATGCTGTTGTGTTTTTTTGGGTTTTTTTTTTGTTTTTTTTCAACGCCGCGATTCTGATGTGCCGGCGCCAAGCTGCATTCCACAGATCTGCCAGACTGCCAGGAAAGCTCAGTTAGCCAGCTCCGTCCTATCAGGAATACCAAGTACATGTGCAGACTACTCAGGGGATGCAGATACAGATGTCTCTGTGTTCAGCCTCAGCTTGCAGGCTGGAGGCAGAACGCCACCATATTACAAAAACAAAGCCTAATCGTCTGGCTGCGTTGCTCAACAGAGAAAACACGAGTCCTCTTGTTTCTGCAGAGCTCAAGCTCGTGTGGGTTTTTTTGTTTTTTTCCGCGGCGCGGGGCTTTCGCACATATGCATGCCTATAAAGCACAGTACAACGCGCTCACTCTTATGTGCACAGATGCACACAGGCTCACACAGATAACAGAGACACACACACACACACACACACACACTATGCAGTCATTATTGTATTCCTGAGGCGGCAGCATGCCCCGGCTGTCGCACATGAGAGAACATGAGTGATATGGCTCCGTGTCTCCAGGCCTGGCTTGTCACTCTGCTAAATTGTTGTAATTTCCGTCTCCAGGACAGGCCTGCGGTTGTGTAACCTTCCACATTTCACCTTGCCACTGTCCTTAGGGTCAGACCGACGCTACACGCTGCGCCCTAATTCCTCTAATCCGGGTTAGAATGTTACAACTGCCAAAGAAAAAAAAGGACGAGGTTGTTTATGAAATCATCTGCCGTCAATTGACGGATATCCAGAGTGATTGATGATAACACACAGAGACGCGAAGACAAATCGCGGTGCATTAGCACGCCATGTCGGACTGCGAGCTACAAATGTCCCTCCCACCCCTCATTTAATCAAAGCCCGCATGCAGGCTGTGCCCCTCCATGCAGTTGAATCGAGAGCAAAAAAAAGGTCACCTATGGGGAAACATAATGGCCATACAGAGAATCTCAAGGATTCATCTCGAGCTCTTCTATATGCATTGGCCTCCCGCTCCCTTCTCATCTGACTAGGGGTGATGGAGTTGTCAGTTTCTTTAACCCGGCGATCTGATAGCATCTCTCCCAGGTTTGCTTATCTGCGCTCACTGCAGAAGACTTCACAGGACGGGCTGTGATCCGCCTCGGCTTATTCCAGCACAGCGCCGGTGCTCACGCGTCCACAACAAGCCGGGGGAAGTTACTGGAGAGAGAAGGGGAGGAGCGCGTGGTGAACTTTGCCCGGTTTCGGCGGCGTGAATAAGCAAGTCACGCTGCCATGGTCCCCGTGACATTTTAATTAATCCACCCATTTCACGCAGACTGAAATGCGTAACTTTCCCGCGATTTGTGTGTGTGTGTGCGTGTGCGTGCGTGTGTCTGCGTTTTTCGAGGACAAACTAAAAAAAAAGAAAAAAAGAAAAGGGGTTAGAGCAACAGAGAGAGGGAGGTGGGAGAGGGAGAGGTGGGGGAGGCGTGACGAGGTGAGGGAGAATCATAAAGAGTCCATGTGCTGCGAGTCCTGTACTCAGCTGCTGAGTGTGGCTCTCGGGTTGCCATTTGTCCATTCCCCGTTCCGGGGAGAGGGGTGAGGCGTTGAGAGAGACTCCCTGCAGCAGATGGCAGAGTTATGCTCTGCAGAGGTGAGAAATAGCCCATTAGCCTCACCAAAAATTACAGCCTGCCTCCTCTTTAGTGCTCAGCCTTGAGTACACCTGACCAGACTGGAGCTGGGCCTGCCGCGATCATCTCCTGTGTAATCAAACTGACGCTCCGCTGACAAGAAAACTGCGGTCCGCTCGCCTCAGCCGTCGCCGTCCTCGTGTGCGCGGTCATCATTCCGACGTGGACGGAACAATAACACCGAGAGGGCAACGGAGAAAGATTTAAGCAATTAGACTCGGCTAATGCGTTGCATCCTTCCTGGTTCGGAAGCTTAAAAACGCTGTCAGATAAAATTAGGGGCTTAATGGCTCGGCGTTCATGAGACTGCAGATATATTTCGCAATAGAAGAAACCAGAACGAGGAAAAGCAAGTTGTCAGCCACATCGTAATGTCTGCGTCTCAAATTAGAGCCGAAAAATAAAGAGTTAATGTGCATTTGGAAACTAATAAGCTGGCGTTAACTGTAACCCTTCAAAATAATCAGTAAAAGCCAAGCCCAAGTGACATTTATGACCATGGGGATGTAATAACAAAATGTAAATTACCCTTTTGTGCCTTGTGAAGTAAGTCTGCTGTTCCCTAAACTATCTAAACAACTTGATGAGAACAGCCAGTGCTCACATGAGAATATGTAATCATCTTCCCGATTTCTTCAAGAGCAGCCGGCGGGTTTTTATGGAGCCTCTTTTTAAAATGCAGCTTTCGGCAAATTACTGAAATAACATTTCTATTCATGTCGCAGGTAGTGCCATAGGAGGGTGCCACAAAAGGAACGAGGGACTTTGGAGACATTTTTTAATAAGTCTGAATGGAGTGAGACTAAAGTAATGCAGCAGCTTCCCAGGCGAGAGCCACGGCATTACAATGCATGGACCTGACAGGCGTATAAGGATTAGCTTGTGTTACACTGGAAGCAGGTGATTCAAGGAAGCTGCTTCAGAAAGAATTACACACACCCACAGATAGTATCCACTCTGACAGTGTTTTGCATATTTCATGGCGGGCACCCGATGGTTTGGAGGACATAGTTCTGCACAGGCATCAAATGAGCCGCGGCACCTGTCCTGATTGTCAATGTCAAAAGCGGTAATTTATTCGCAGCCCGTTGCCCTGCCAGTCAGTCCGCATGCGGCGCCTCGCGATCGCGTTTCCGACAACGTCCGACAATGCCGGTCAACGTGATCAATTTTCTCCAAATTGTAGGCGTGCTAACGCCCGCCATGCACAGAGCAGACCAGACTTTGACTGCGTTCTGAAGGCGGGAATAGCTGCCGCGTGATCAGTCACATCAGACTGTCGAGGGTTTGAGCGAAATGAACACGAGACATTGCGTTTCATCAGTTTCTAATGCATCACCAAGGGAAAAATAAAGTAAAACTGAATTCCAGGTTGTTCTGCGTCTCTGGTGCGGACGCCACTATTTGTACATCATTTGTTGCTGTAGTCAAAAGTTCTAACTCAATAAATGATTCATTATTAACACTTAACTATGAAAAAAAAAAGGGTTCTCAATCCACCATCAAACCAAGAACATCAAGTGATAAATACCTCCATTAACACTATGAACCCGCCACCATCCGTCCAAATTGGAGGACGCTATTCCCACCCTCTAATATGATGCGCATTCCCTTTGCGCCTCTGCTCCCGTTACAAATCAATTTTGATTAATGATGATGTGTTACGACGTGTCAGCGCTGTTTAAGATCCGGTTCCGTGGCTTGGCCACAATTGTTTAGGAAACGAAAGTCCACCTGCAATGCAGCAATGTCATTCAACCGCTCTACTTGAGCAGCTGGCCGCGGGGATGCTGTGTGAGTGCGTGCTTGTGCGTGCTTGTGCGTGCGTGTGTGTGTGTGTGTGTGTTTGAGCTATGTTTTAGTTAGTCAGACTGTGCTGGCCTGTCTCACTCTACCGCCCTCCCTCCTGTTCACATCGACATAAATACAGACGGGGATATGTGACATGTTATATGGATCATGTTCTGAAACCTCAGACACACACTAAAAGGAATAGTTTGCCCCGAAATGAAAATTCACGGGTTTCAGGGGTAAACAGTGTTGCAGCCAAAATACAGAGCAGTAAACGGCCACCGCTTCTTCAAACTTGAAGAAACAACAGAAAAAAACACATGGCACAAACCCAGCGAGGGCGGTGTATGTGTGTGTGTGTGTGTGTGGAAGTGTGTGCGCAAAAAATGAACGCGGCCCTGGGCTGGTGGGATAACAGTGGCATTTACAGCGACCAAGCGTAACATTATCACCACTGCATGTTCACCACAGAATATTATTCAACAGCCATAAATTCTCCCTTCAGGAGGAGTTTTATGTTGGATTTTGATTGAATCTGTTTGAGGGAGGTGTTGACTTGTTTTAATGATTGTTATTAGGACTGTAATTTGTGACGCTGCTGAACTGTACCGGGTTGCACTGAGAATGATTTTTGGTCATCCCACTCATATGCATTAGGGTGTCAAATGTTTAGGGGCACAGGGTGACCCAGCGCAGCCTCAACAGCATCACAAATTACAGTCCCAGTAACAGCAATTAAAATTTTCCAACATCTCTCACAAGCAGAGTCAAAACAAATTCAACATAAAACTCCTCCTGAGGGAGAGAATTTATTACAGGGCTGTTGTGTTGTTTTTCTATGGTAAGCATGCAGTGGTCATAATGTTGTGGCTGATCTGTGTCGACCAAAAACATACTGTGAATGTCTTTTTCAGTCGGGTTTGAATGCCGGGGCACCACAAGAATATATGTTGGGTTATTTTTATGTGAAGAACTGCCAAAAAAAAAAAAGTGACATCAATTGCAAGAGTAGCCATGTTGCCTAATCTGGATTTCAGCTAACGTAACACAGTGGTGGCTGTATTGGTGCAATATTGCACCAATACAGAGATACCGATACTGATCTGAATTACATAAATGCAAAAAGCGCCATGCATGTTTTTATGACAGTCTTGGTCAGTCTCTCTGCTTGACAATCCCAATTTGCCGCAACTGAAATGAAAAGAGGCGAAAACTTCATCCCATTAAACTTTGTAAGATAGATGCCGAATGAAGATTTAAAGCTGGAAATAAAAGCAATAAATCGCACATCCTGCATGTTGTCGCAACACTCAAAACACCATTGGCCATTCACATATCAGAATGCCATTATATTGTGACTTTATTGAGAGCACCGGCATCACAGACCAAAACAAAAGCTTGCGTAGGCAATACCTTCAATTCCCTTCCCCGCTGCCAGAGAGAAGCCTGTGAACACACAATGAAAAGCACAATCAAATAACGTTCCCTCTAGTTTTAGAAGCCGGATGATTTTTTTTTTTCTTTTTCTTTTTTTATTTTTTGCCTTGAAAAATACAGCTTTTTAGATCTGCCAAATGACCTGAATCCCCGGCTAGCAAAGCATCAAGTAAAACACGCGTTAGGTTTGAAGATTCCCTTTTCCAAACCTCATTAAGTATCTTGAGTTCTTTCTTGACCCACCATTTCTTTCAATTTTATAATTTTTTTTGCTCTGTTTCATTCCCTTTTTTTATGTGTATTGCAGTATAAATTTACAAAGCAAAAAAAGATGAATACCTGTAAAGAACATGCAGGAATTTGTATCCTTGTGGGACGCTGGCATTTGCATACTGACACAACTGTAATTATCATTTTGTTCCCGTATTTACTCTGTCATTATGTGCTCATTTCTGACTGCCAAGACTTGAGGGAAAAAAAAGAAAAAAAAACATCAACAAATAAATAAAATGCAATTCGTCCTCACGTTCTCAAACTTTCTTGTTGTGGCGAATTACTTTTCCTTTCATAAATGAATGTATGATTTCCCAAAGTCGACGCTCATTCTTTTAATGAATTCCTTTTAAAGCAGTCAGCTAACTTATAACATAAAATGAGATGTTGAAAATGAAGAACATGGTCCAAACTTCGCAGCAGCAGCAGCAGCAGCAGCAGCAGCAGCGTCTCACTGGACACCGCGAGGCTCCAGGACCTGTTAAATCCAGATGTGAAGTCGCGAGAGCGTTCACTCATCGACGGTAACATGCGCCTCCATTACAGGCGTCACCATGGAGCCATTCATTCCTCTGTGGTCACCAATTACCAGGCACAAGCGGGAGCTGATTATGTGTGTGTGTTACATAGCAAACTGAGTTAAAAGACACAAAAGGTTCCTGTAATGGAAAATCATTTCAAATTGAAATCGTGTGTACTTCAAACAGTGGCTATTTAAACCACAGGGGGGGGGGGGGGGGGGGGGCCGTTTTTTA
>CAAKHG010016229.1:0-11568 GCA_901007715.1 Dactylopterus volitans | reverse complement strand
CCAGGGGGGGGGGGGGGGAGGAGGGGCCGTTATTTCAAGGGTGCAATTTTCTTAAGAATAGGATCAGGTCATCTAAAAACACTGTGGTTTTTCACATGTAAAAGTCAGTGTGGTGTATCACAGCCAACCATGCGGCGTTCCCTTAATTGACCTCAAGATGACAGATAGATTTACCTTTGATTAAAAATTATTAATCCTAACATGCGCCCGAAACGACGGTTTCTTAAACAGAACTGCAAAGCTTACTCTTCTCCAGGATAGTAAATCGACCAGCCTTGAGAGTAATGTGTTATGAAGTAAGGTGATGATTCCACAACTTAACAAGTAATGGACAGTAACTAATAACCTTTTAAAATTCAAAAGGTCACCCACAATTAGTGTTATTTTTTTGCCTGGAAATATTAACAGACGACTGCAGACTAAAGCAGACAAACGAGGCCTACACACACGCCCCCAAACCCTTCAGTTTGCTGCTTATCGTCCGCTGTTACCAGACATTACTGAAGGTGCAGCAAATGACTGAATCCACCAGTCAGCACGAGCGCTCATGGTAACCGGCAGTTCAGCCGACATGAGCTTGCTTCTGGAACCAAAATATATCTCATTACTGAACTGCGGTCTATGCACGGGATGGAGAACTTTCAAAGATTAGCAGCTTATTTCCAATGTTCAGAATCACCTGCGTGTGGGGGGGGGAGAAAAAAAAAAACACTCCTCTGAGGCTAATCATGAGCATCCCTGACAAAAGAGCCACTGTGCCAATGGAAATCCGTGGGTGCACTAGCTGGATGTTACCATCCGGCTCTGACACCACACAAGGCCCAGCTGGTCAAGCGAGGCAGGAATGAGCCCCAAACCTGGACCTGAACATCCCCGCTGTCAGATACCACTGCAATAAAATCACTGATTTTCTAAATGCAGAGTCCGGACTCGGGTGGAGGGGTGGGGGGCACGGGACATTTCTGTTTAAAATCACCATGAGAACTGTGCTGATGAGATTCTCTAATGGCTGCTGTGGAATGTTTTTTAATTACTGAGGCTTCACTCTGAAGTGGAAAAAAAACTATGATATTTTGGACTCCAGATTGCAGATTTAAACCATCTGAAGCAGGAGAGAGCGATCCATCTGCTCCATCATCAGCCATGTTAGCCCAGGTACTATGAAATAATGGGCATAATTATGGAAAAGACTTGTCCTATATTCCGTCACAGCAGAACTGGAATATCACATGTGTGAGTATGAAGCAGATATGTTGTTACTCTTGAAAGTAACTAGTATCCTTAATTTTCTGTAATGTGCCTGACATTGAGATAAACATGCAATATTTATTCACAGGGTTGAAGTTAATGAACATATACAGCAAAATACATGTAGTCTACCAGAAAATGAACAGATATGCAGCATATGCTTGTCAAACTTCACACTGTGTGTCATGCTAACTGTCAAAGCTAACCTGTCATTACAAAACATGGGAAAAAAGAGGGGGGAAAAAAACAAAGAAAAAAGAAAAGAAAAAAGGGGAAAGGATTTTTTTTTTTTTTTTAAATCTAACAAACTATCTTGTGCACAGGATACAAACAAAAACAACAGGTGGATTTGCCACCGGCGCTTTTTTAATCAACACATGAACAACAACAAAAAAGCTTCATTATCCATGCAAACTAGCGACTGCACCCACTTAAAATGAGCTAGCTTACTCAATGTAACGTACTCCATGTTGGGAAGTGTAACTGTACAGCCACCAGCCAGACAGACACACAGACTGACAGATGCTGGACTGGACTCACATTTGAGGCATGGGTGCACTTCCTTAATATCCATGACAAATAATTTCCCACGCTCTTGTTAATGTCGTGTGTCGCCGTCCACCGTTGCTACTAGCTAACGTAAATTCATTTAGCTAACAGTAGCTTCGCTGAAAACTGCTACACTGAGAGCGGCAGGCTTCACGCTTCCCTTTCTTTCCCGCAGTCCTTCCCATTAACAGTTACAATCAGAAAGTGACCACATCTGACTGCGACGACGCATAGCTTATTTTTTTCTTTAATCAGAGAAACTCCAGCTTCACCTGGCAATTTTTGTTTTAGTGCACAGATGGACTAGCAGATACAAGAGATTTCTGCGCACTTAGATCCATGCGGTGTTTCGCTTTATTTCAAAGCTTTCTGTCTGTCAGGCTTTATCCTAAATTTATGAGAAAGAAACATCCAGGATTAGAGCGTAACACTGGTATCAAAGTCCTCAATAAGACCCTTAGGCTGAAGTGTAGAGTGTCAATCTCGATCATTCTTTCCACATCCTCTGTGATTCTGTGTGTTCAATGCCACGGAATTCTATAGAGTGAGATACAGCTTTGAAGAGTGGACAATGCCACACGCCGGGTGAGTCGACGGACATGGCGGCCTCTCAAAAGTGAAGCCGAAAGCTCACGGTCGCCCCTTGGTGGCTGGCAGGAGTGCATGTCATAAGTGCTCTCCCTCTCATTCTTTCATTTTAGACAGTTCTTATCCCATTTATGGATATTTGGGCATTACTTTTTCTCTGTACGCTTGGTTTTAGTGATTGTATGCTACAATTAAGGGGATGAAATGTTATGATTGACTGCTGCTATAAGTGAAATGTGGGTAGCCATAAGACACTATGGACTTGTGTTTTGGAACTGCGCATAACGAAGTGGAGAGGACATGTAACACCTGATATTGTCCGTTTCAAACCACGGAAATTAGTTGTTATGCAGTCAACCGATCGCTTGCAGTTGTGCTGGGTGGGACGGTGGAGCTCCACTGTTGGAGACCAGCAAGACCAGCTTCATTATGGCGGCCCGCGAGCTAATCTTGCACAGATCCACTAAGCAGCATGGACGGCCATAAAACCAGCATGGGCGTAATGAGCAGCACATGCAAAGCCACCTATAACCGCATCCATTAGCCTGGCTTGGTATTTTCCGAATGAAAGGCTAACGCCCGGGAAACATACGGCTAATAAGCTCAAACAATGCTGAGGCTGATAAAAACTAATAGAAATGGAAATGGCTACAGGAAGCTAGCACCGCCGCAAGGTAAATGTCTCGTTATGTTTAGGCACAAAAAAAACAAAACAATGTTTGGATAAAGACCACGGTGAACAATGTTTCAACCCCCAAAATGGATGTCTTTTATTTAGAAAAGAATATTAAATGTTTTCACAAGAGTACTTTGCATTAAAGAGGGTTGTACTGAGATGAATCAACACCTCTGAATATCAGGGAGCACCGGGGTGTTTTCATGCACAGCAAAGGGTGGACCTCATTTATGTTCACACCGCTCCACCACCCTCCTCCCCCTCTGCAGCATTACATTAAAGCTCAGTCGCATATGCACTATTATTTATCTTTTAAAACAACACACAAACGTTTGATTTTATAGAAATCAAACATTTCACAAGGAAATAACGTATCACATGTCTGACTTTTATCTATGCTTTGCCTTAGGAAGAGAACATGAGGGAATCTTTGTCGTCACAGGGTTAGGGCTAGGTTAGAAACTGAAAAACATGACATGGAGACATTAGCAACAATTTGACTGGCAGAGTAATGAAGGAATTGGAATTCCAGGATAAGGAGCCTGCGAGACATGGCAGAAAATTACACCTCTGGGGTCTGTAGGGGCCTCGGTTGGTAGAGGGAAGTCTCAACAAATCAGTGGCATTGCATAAAAAGCACAACAGTACAAAAATCAATTTTGCCACATACCAAGGGGCTGAGGGACGAGGTCAGCTCAATCAGCTCAATTCAGATACCTGCATGTCTCCTGCGTTTCTGTGCGCCGTCGCAGGCAGAGGATACTGCAAGCGCACACCTCCCACTGCGCAGTGGGGAGTGCACAATCCACGCTATGAATATACAGAACAGCTGAGTTTTGAAGCTGTAATCCCTGGTCCTTCGCAAAAGCGAGCGCATCAAAGAGAAACAAATGAAAGTTGTCAGAACCAGAATCAGCTTTATTGGCCGAGCTTGTGCACACAAACAAGGGATTTGGCTCCGGTTTTTGAACTTCTCTCACACTGTAGAAGAATTTAACATTACATGTTGAAAAAAGAAACTAGAAAAGTAGAACCAACATGTACAAGTCTTCATGTTACAATATATGCAGGGCCTGCGCAAATAGAATTATCAGGTCTGTGGTACAGTGGAAATTGAATTTTTAGGAGTGCAAGGATGTACGAATAGCAGGAATACTGTGCATGAGGTAGCTGAGATTTTACATAGTTATACGAGTTATAAACCCATTAAATCAACCATCCTGGTGTGACATATTAAAGAGAAACTATTGTGATTAAAAATTAAAAAAGTGTGGAGAGATCAGAATCAGAAACAGTTCCTTAATCCCCGAGGAAATTTTAAGGTCAGTCGGGTTAATGTCAGTATAAATATAAAGATACAAGGGAAGCAGTACCAAAATGTAACCAAATATGAGAACAAATATGAAAAATAAAACCATGCCTCTTATGAGCAAATCAGTGGAAAAATATACTAAGTACCAGTGAAACGTAAAGTACCCCTTTAAAACCGAACAATATGTCACAGACTCAAACGTTTCCAATACGATAAATGGAATAAAGAGCGCAGTTACAGGACGTGCTGATATTGAGGCGTGAAAAAGATATTGCTATGTGTATTTCATGCAATTACCAGGGAATGCAAATATCTGTAATTTTGCATCAGCATGGCAGCAAGACGCGGTGAAGATGTACAGTGCGCAGCGCCACTGCTAAACATGATAACCACACTAATATATTAATGTTATGTATCAACCTACATAACAAGGAAGTGAATAATAGGGACTAATGCAGCAATCATGCGGATAGATTAGCAACGGGCTGGATATCTGTGCCGAGCAAAGCTGTGCTGGGAGGCTTTGACTGCTAAAGAGCAGTAGGAAGAGTTGAGATTAGCATTGTCAATACAGCTGTGGGAAAAAAAAGAGAAAAACGCCGACCAGGAAACAGAGAGGCTGCTGTCTGTTAGACGAGCGCAGCAGAAACGCCGGGGCACGAATCAGCTCCAGACAACAGCAGCTCTGATGTTACCCAGAAGCCACGGCGGCGCCCGGGGCTCGACAAAGTGAGTCTTTTAAATGTCACCCTCTCCCTGCCTGTTCCCCTGCATGGCCACACACGCTTGAGCCAATCAGTTGACCGCGGTGTCACTTCGGCTCAGCTGAGGGCGGGCGCCGATCGCGCCACGCCACGGCTCGGCTCGGCTCGGCTCGGCTCACGCGTGGAGGCCCAGACAGCACTGTTGCATTGTGGGGCCGGGGTGAGAGCGGTGAGGCTTTGCACGGGCATGCCCAGGCGTTCCACCGTTCCATATCGTCTCTAATGAGATATGATGTGTGTGATTAAGTGTCATCTGTACAACGTGTGCATAAATGTGTGCAGCCCATCAGAGGTCTACGGGGAGGAGGGGGGGGGGAGCATGCGGCTGCATGCGCGTGGGCAGTTAGAGATGCTAGCGTATTCCCCTCACTCGTACATGCAAAGAAATAAACATTAGAGGAAAAAAACGACAAGACAACTATCAACCTATTTAAACCAAATAGTCAAAATGCCCCAAAATGCACCAATGGCCGTCAAACTTTAGAACTCCTCCCTCTCAGTGCCGGACGCTGTGATCCAGGAGAGTTGGCTTATCTCAGTACACATTATGTATATTACTATACATACTTTCTACACACTGTATATGTCTATATACTGTATGTTGTTGATTCCTACATAGGATTATTTTTCATTATTTCTACTGCCTCTCCTAAGCATCTTTATGCTTATGCTCTTGCATGGAGCATCTGTAACGAAATTAATTTCCACCTGGGGATCAATAAAAAGTATCCTGATTCTGGTGATAATACTTTTTACGTAATTATGCACGAATGAGCGCTGCAGCATATTCGGGCTCCCAGTAGGATGCGCCTGATTGCTCATCTTGATGAGCGCAGCCTTGACCGCGGCTGGCCTGACACAAAACTGCAAGTGTTCCATGGGATGGTGCCAAAACCCGTGCTTTTTGTTTATCTATTTTATTTTTTTGCATCATCATTATTATTCTTTGCAGATGACATGATTTTCAAGAAAAGAATTTCCTGTCAGGAATCTGACATTTTACACCCATGCTGGTTTCTTCTTCGAAATTGAAAGAGTCCCTTGGCAGTGGCAGATTTCCTGCGCTGTCAAGAAAATGCGCCGGACTGGACCTCCAGCGCTGCGTATCATTTTGAGACTTTTATTTTTCTATTTTTTTTTTTTTATTTTTTGGAAACGTTCAACCTCCACCGAGCCCGTAATATTGCAAAGTGCTTGATGCACATTGCTTTGGAACCAAAACTCCCCACGCGGCTCGTGAAAAATAGCTCACAATCACATCTCGCATACTGTGGCGGGAACGGTAGCTTGAGCTCGGACTGCCGGCAGGAACGTACTTTGAACATCTCTCATGAACTTCTTTACTGTGAGGAAATACTGCATATGGAGCCATGTAAGATGAATTTGCACCCCGGGATGTCACCGAGTCGGAACCAGAGTCCGGTGTGTTGAATGAACCTTGGTCATGTGCACAGAAGCGAGCACGCACACGCGCCCGTCCCATCACACGGACACACTTTGGTGTGCTTCATTATCCACGTTGTATTGGATTCAGCCGGAGGAGCCACAGCAGCCGGTGCTGAGAGTTCCTTGGCTGCATTGTTAGTGCTTACATGATTTTCCTGTCCTCATTTGGATGCAGAGCAAGTGGACAAACATAAAAATCAATTGTAAGGCACTGCTCTGATTCCAGTTCCCAAGGCAATTTTGCCAGTTTTTACTTCTTTGGCCCCTAAAAACAAAGACGTTGCCCTAAGGCACTTTGTCTGCACTTGTATTCTTACACACGCACGCACACACACACACACACACACACGTAGGTGCTGCTGAACATATACCTGTCCGAACATTATCTGACTAGTCTTGTGCTTTTCACGTCATCGTCGACACGGCACCATCATCTAGTTATTCTGCCTGATTCATGCCTGCTTTAGAAATCAGAGGATCCCTCGGATCACATACGGACGAGAAAACTCTTAATTTTGTGATATTAATGCCGAATATCGGGCCGACCAGGACAGAATCTGTCAAGCGAAGAACCGCAGACTGTCGTGGCTCCTTGTTTAAAATTCTTCATTTCCACTTTTCGACTCAAAAATGGATGTGTTTCATCTAAAATATTCCTCAACACCCCGGCACCTTCTCTCCTGCAGTACAGTGCTTCTAATTAGGTGCCCAACCTGAAAGAGACTCCTGATATACCATAAATTCAATGGAAAAATCTGTACCTCTAATGAGTCGCTTTCATGTCCCCAGGTTCCACCAAGACTTTCAAAAGAGATGATTGCCCTTAGACATGACAGGGGAGTTATATGGACCTGTTTTATTGCACTCATGGTCAAGTTTAACACCAGTGCTGAAGTCTTCTTCTCAGTATGAAATCAATTAAATGTAGCTCTTCAAAGGCATCTCTGCTAAAATTTAAAAAAAAGTTGGGATTTTGATTTGCTGCCCACTGTGGTCTAACCTGAAAAGACCTCACCTTTTCTTCCGAGGATGTCGTAACGGGACAGAGGTACACTTCACCGCTCTCTAAATGGCGCACAAATCACAACCGCGTGTCCATTAGCTACGTTTTCTTATTTTATGGAAACAGGCTGCTCCAGCTGTCCTGTACTCGAACATGTCTATAAACTAAAAATTGTTTATTTTTTGGTTTATTTTTTTGTTTTGATAATCAGTATTTCATTATACTCACATTTTATTTGTACAGTGTCTGTGTGTGTGCTTGCGTGCATTAATATCTATAATAAAATCTTGGTCTTGCTTTTTGGCCATTTCCTGTTATTAAATTTGGACTTACAACCCTCTGGTGGCAGCAGTTCTTGCATCACGTATATTAAAAGCCTGCGAAAAGTGCAAAAGTGACAGTCCGAGAGGATGCTGTTGTCACCTTTATTATTTGGCCTTTCAAGTATTCTAACGATTTCAAACACCATGAGAGGAGGGGCTAAAGGAAAAACACTGATACCTAGAAATACGAGGCCAATATTGCTGATACAGAAAACAATACTCAGACAAAAAATATACATATGATCATTTTACACTGTATTATGTGATATCACATTATATTATAGTTTATTGTAATTTTAAAGTATAAGTTCATACTTTAAAAAAAAAAAAAAAGAAGACAGAAACACACATACACTGATCAGCCATAACAATATGATCACTGACAAGTGAAGCGAATCACACTGATTATCCGGTTGTCATGGCACCTGCCAGTGGGTGGGATATATTAGGCAGCAAGTGAACAGTTTGCTCTCTTAGTTGATGTTTCAGAAGCAGGAGAAATGGGCGAGAGTGAGGATTTCGAGCCACTTTGAAAAGGGCCAATTTGTGATGGCCAGGCGACTGGGTCAGAGCATCTCCAAAACTGCAACTCCTGCGCATAGCTGAAAAAGTCAATGCTGGTTCTGATGGAAAGGTGCGGGGAAAGAAGTCACGGCAGTTTGCTATGTACGAGGCTGCGGAGCTGCACACCAGTGAGGGTGCCCGTGCTGACCCCTGCCCACTGATGAAAGCGCCAGCAATAGGAAGTGGACCATGGAGCAATGGAAGAAGGCGGCCCGGTCTGATGGATCACGTCTTCTTGTGCGTGTGTTACGCCTCCCTGAGGAACACATGACACCAGGATGCAGCCTTGGGTCCTGCCCTCCGAGCGGATGTTATTTTGACACGTACCGCCTACCTGAGCATTGTTGCAGACCACGTCCACCCCCTCTCATGGAGACAGTATTCCCTGATGGCGTTGGTCTCTTTCAGCAGGACGAAGCTCCCCGCCGCGAAGCAAAGAATGGCCCGGGAATGTTTTGAGGAATGCAACGATGAGTTCAAGGCCTCTAAATTCCCCAGATCTCAATCCAATCGCGCGCCCGTGGGATGTGCTGGACAGAAACAGCTCACAGCTTACAGGACTTAAAGGCTCTGCTGCTGACATTGTGATGCCGGGTACCACAGCACACCTTCAGAGGTCCAGTGGAGTCCTGGCCTCGACAGATGTTTGTGTGTTTATATATATATATATATAAATACAGATAAAAAAAATCTTTCTCGTACCCCTCCCACCGAGTGGTGGTGGTCTTTTCCTCCTCAAGCTCGGGGGCAGTATCTTTGCAGTTCCTGGGACGGCACTGTTCTGGACTGAAGCTTCGGATATTGATCCTGGAATCTATTGGAGCCACTCCCCCAGTTTCGGGGTTGCTTCCCCTCGTGCTTCTATTACCAGAGGGATCACTTCAAAGACCTTCCACAGCTCTTGAAGCTGTTCCTTCAGCTCTTGGCACTTCTCAGTCTTCTCAAGTTCTTTATTCCTGATTTTTTTTTTTTTTTTTAGGTTTTATGCTGCCTGCTACTTTCGGGAAAAAGCTAAGCTAGTTAGCTAAAAAAAAAAGTAAGATTCCCTGAAGAGGTAACTGTGGGCAACCCTTTTTCACCATATTTTATCCCCTGATGGTGTGAAAATATTGATTGAGCTGTAGCAGCTTTAACTTACCTGCCAAAGCGCATGATCACAGACAAACACACTCAGTCCTTCACTGGTTAAAGGGGGACATTTTTGAGCCTGATGTCTGTTACCCAGGGCTTAAACAACTGTGAGCTCCATCTCCAGAATATGAATGGGTTCATATACCAGAAAATATTTATTTTTTGTGCCCATGAGAAACTTTGCCTCCGGACCCAGCACACACACACACACACACACACACACACAGTATAGCCTCACTGTGGCTGTTGCTCAACGTTTGGTGAAAGTCTCTTTTGAGTGTGTTTCATAATTAATCAATGACACACTTTTGGTCACAATAGGCACAGAGCTATTTACTTCAGAAATGAGTATCTGCTCCCTTCATCTGCCCTGCACTCCATCTATTGATTAGTTGTCCATCCATTCAGAATCTGCCTCTCTTTCACACTCACACACTGATGCAATCATAGATGGATGTACATATACACCCAAACACTCCTCTTTGCTTTTTTTTTTTATTAACACAGATCACCGTCTTTCTTTTTTTGCATCAATATCCAGCATGTCGAGATGCTGTAGATCTTTTTAAACTATGTAAAACCGCTTGTGTAACTGAGTCAGAAACAGGGCAGTTTTGTGTCAAATGAATAGAGTTGCGAAAGAAAAAAGACACAAGGTATTAAAATTGTTTTGTAGCACTGACACACAGCTCACCTCCTTTGTCATGATTCGGTGCCAGTATCCGAAATTTTAAAAGACAACTAGAATTGTGCTCAAAGTTCACAGGCACATGTGTTATCGGCTGAGAAATTAATAATTTATCCGCCCCAAAATTGGACAGATTCTTCCTTTCACCCACGTTCCACCCCTTTTCACCAAGTCTCCCAAAAATCCGTCCAGTAGTATTCGCGTAATCCTCCTGACAGACAACGGACACGCAAACATTCAAACAATATGGCGGTTTAATCAAAAAAACATTACTTTTTGTTTCGTTTTCTTTTCTAGAGCAGCTTGAATTAAGATGCCCACTCACTTGTACTTTACATTGTCTAATTCCTCCTTTCCGCCGTAATGATGATATTCTGTGCATATTCGCCACCCCTGTTCACTTCTACGGTCCCTCCAGATGCATAATAAGTCAATCCTATTAGAACAGATCTGATCAGCCGCATCACTCCCCGCATCCAGACTCGTCTGTGCCTGTCCACGTCTCCACAGTGCCCTCCTCAGGGCTCTGCAACGCTCTTGCAGAGTTGCCACACCAGCTCTGGACATGAAGTTCTGTCGTCCACTGGCTGAGGCCCCACAGTGCAGCGGCGCTCTAAATATTTGCAGCGCTCAGCATTACTCCTTTGAAATGACCCATTTCAGCGGAAGCCGAGTCGACGGAGCGGCGGCAGGTTCGGCGTGACGACCGTGTTGTTTATTTCCATTGGTTTGGCACCGCCTCGGCATTTCCGCCGCCGGCACTTGTTCTGGTGCTCCTCAGTATGCATCCGCGGGGAGTTAAATACAGTTAAGTAAGCTAAGCATATGCGTGTGCGCCGACTGTGCTGCACGGCCGCAGCGGGGGTGGGGGGGGGCTGCAGAGTAAACATAAAACTTTCAAAATCTGTTCTATGGCAGACTGAGTTTCATCCTTAGAGTAAACATGGCAGCAGCAGCATGAAGGAAACATCCTGCAATGCAGAGGGCGTGTCTAGAATTTTTTTTTTCTCGGGGCGGCCAGGTTGGGACACAGACTGTGAAAGAGTGGCACTCTGAAATTACGTTTTTTTTTTTCAAAATGCCCTACGGTCTTAGATCATAATGAACATTGGGCTAAGGTATGAATAACAGAACTATTAATTTACCCAAATCATACACATTGTATACACAGTTTAGCATGGACAACTTGGGGTGGCTATAACATCCGTTTGCTTCCACTTTAACCAGCAGGTTAATGTTTCCCATAGACTTAGAGCCATTGCACTAAGCTAGCACG
>CAAKHG010016228.1:10406-20981 GCA_901007715.1 Dactylopterus volitans | reverse complement strand
TAGAACTTTGATTATAGAGAACAGGGAATGGAGCCCCATACACAGAATGATCCAGCATAAAATGTTCCTGCGTTATGTCCTTTCTCTGCCATACACAATATTATATTGTGTGTGTGTGTATGTGTGTGTGTGTGTGTGTGTGTGTGTGTGTGTGTGTGTGTGTGTGTGTGTACACACACTCAACAGGCTCCTCAGGTCCTGGTTTGCCCTGTGCTCGTGGGAGATATTGCCCAGCTGGCACACTGGAGGAGGTGAAATGTCCAGGAGGCACCTTCACCCCTCATCAAGGAGCAATAAGTGAGCAAATTTACCAAATTGTTGCTGTTCTGTAATTTTTCTCTTCATGGTTAAGTAAGGATTCATATTCACAGTCATGAATTCAAGGAAAATCAGTATTTGGGATCAAATGTGCAATTCCTCTATGACCCAGCTAAAACTACCATGGTGCTATAGCAGTTGATAATGGCAAAAATCAGTGATTATATACAAATGTTAGTTTCTCCATTATGAATCATAATGTAAGGATGAGGAACTGCAACAGTTGGACAAAAAGAGACATCTTTTTTTTTTTTAGAATCAAACAACAACTAAAAAAAAATGTAGCTGATAAATCACAGCTTTTAGTCCAGTGTGCAGAAAATGATGGACAACTGACTCGTGTGCTACCTTTTAAAAGCACACCAAAGTCCTTTAAATGTTCTTAAGAAAAACATCCGGCATAGCTTTATCAAAAGGAGAGAAGTTTTGTTAAATTCAATGAGCAGTATCAGCTAGTGTTAATGATGGGAGCCAGCAGTCTAAACTACAATGTAACCTGAGCCTTCATCTGTCTTAGCAGACCAACACCATCTTTGTACTCCAACTCTTACCTCCAGGTGTAAAGGACTGTCTCAAGTGCCCGGCAGGTTTCTATTGTCCAGAAGGCACCAGTGACCCTGTGCCCTGTTCACCAGGCTCCTTCAACCCCTTAGAGGGTCAGGATGAGCTTGCTGATTGCAGGGAATGCTATGCAGGGAAGGCGTGCACCCAGGTAGCTCTGCGGGTGCCTGATGTGGACTGTATGGAAGGGTAAATGACAGTTTCAGATTGTGTTAATAATTCTGAGGGCTTCTTGTAAGCTAATGTAATGTGATGTAATGTAATTCTTGTAATCATAGGTTTGTGTGTCCTCCTGGTTCTTCCAAACCCAACGCCCCCGCCAATGCTTGTCCACCGGGGACGCTGAGCAACCGCACTGATCTCACCGATCGTTCGCAGTGTCAGCTGTGTCCGGCACGATATGCTTGTCTACGAGGTGCGATGCATTTTATATATTTCATACATATGCATACCATGCAAATATGTAAACACATTCCAATACAAAGAACTCATATATTTTATGATATCACACAGGTTGTTAATGGAGAGTTACATTAGCATTAAGATATGTAGTGGCTTCAATCTATGTTTGCCCGCAGGGCTGCATTGTTTGTTTAATTTTTTTACACATTTCTAACTTACTTTATTAATACCAATAACTTTAAATCTTTTAACTTACCATATCTGATCCCTACATCTACGTTAATAAACACGTTCATTCTCAATATTTTACCGTCGTTTTATATTGTGTGGCCAGGAACTGGTGGTGTCCAGAGACCACCACTCTCCTGCTTCGCTGGTCATTATTGTCCACTTGGAACCAAATTCCCCACCCAGTACAAGTGTCCGGCAGGGACTTGGAGTAGCCACAGTGGACTGGCAGCTGAAAGTGAGTGCCAGCCGTGTTCCCCGGGCTGGTACTGTTTGACTGGGTCAGGGGCTCCTTCGGGACGATGCAGCTCTGGACACTATTGTCCTGAAGGTACATGAGCATGTATATATGTCAATGCTGCAGCTATTTCAAGTGACTACATGTCCTTCTTTGTAAACTGTTGAAGGCTGCACAGAACGGTGGTTATGAAATCAATACATAAAATAAGATTTGTGTTCTCTGCAGAGAATTCATGAGTCATGCATGTGGATATAACTTTGTCGATGTTGCATCACCAGGGACTGCATATGGCACCCAGTTTCCTTGCCCTGCAGGCTCCTACAGCATTTACATGGGCAATAGGCAAAGAGAGGACTGTCTGGTTTGTCCTGCAGGCTCCTTCTGTCACGAGGGAACCTCCAAACCTGCACCCTGCCCAATGTAAGCTCTAACTGTGTGTTTAATATCAGAAGGAAGGTTAGTGATTAATGGTAAATAGGATGATAATTAATTATATGAGGTAAAACAAGGGATTAAACTAGGGTAGCAGGTATGATTTAGCATTTGCACTCTGTCCCTTCTTCCTCCAGCTCCACATTTCGACATCTGAAAGGAGGTCAAAGACTGGAGGACTGCTCTGCTTGCCCTGCTGGCTATTTTTGTTCCCACTCAGCCACTGTCAACCCAAGAGTGTGTGGAGCTGGCAGCTACTCTGTAAGGCCACTATCTATACCACAGTACACTGTGGCTGGTCAACTTATAGAACCAGTCGAAGCAAGAGCTGGTGCTTTCAGTCTCGTCCTTCAATAAGCTATTCTGATTGTCCTATTTTTAGATTATCTTTTTCCGCCCACAGTGACACCGTCTTAGATTACTCACCATGTATGTACATCTGTAAATGTTAGTCAAAGAAGCAGTTCACATCTATTGCAGTTTGTCTTTTGCTCTCATGTTGCTGTGTCCACCCCCCATACTGGTATCTTTAATGTCAAATATTCTTGTATATATCTCCCCCATGTGTAGCACGAAGGTTCTATAGAGTGTTCTCCTTGCCTGCCAGGCCACTACTGCAGTAATGAGACCACTAGTGAGGAAGCCATGCTGAGCATCATGGTGTGCCCCCCAGGCTTTCTCTGCTCTCAGGGTTTGTCTCGGGACCCCCAGCGCTCTGCTACCCTCTGTCCGCGTGGCTTCTACTGCCCTGGAGGAGGCATAGTGAGGGAGAGAACAACACATAAGATGGAGAAGCAATTTGATTTTCAAATGTCATTTTGTGGTTGCTTGTGACTTCTGGGTGCCTTCTGCGTTTAGGATCCCAACCCCATTCCTTGCCCCAATGGCACCTACAGCGAATTTCCTGGTCTGCAAGAAGTCAGTGAATGTATTAATTGTCCTGAGGGGAAGTACTGTTACTCCGAGCAGCCGGAGGAGCACCCAATTACCATACCTGTAAGACAAATGTGGCGACAAAACCTTGCATACGATGGTTTCACTATTCAACATATTGTTGTTCATCGTATTTACATATTCAATGACACAATTAACATCTATGCTCTCATGCCTCAGACAGGGGCGTGTCCTGATGGCCACTATTGTCCACCAGGAACTGGACACCCATATACCCATCCATGTCAACCTGGACAATACAGGAACAACACAGCTGGCCACAGTGGACGTGTGTGTGTTTTATGTTCACGCCGGCACTACTGTGACACACCGGGAGTTCATACGCCCTTAATTTGCCCTCAGGTAGGAATATCCAGTATTCTGACACACTGTTGTTTTTTTTTGAACAACCTTCCTTTGAGTGATAGCTTGAAAGCTTTCGATATCAGAAGTAATAGCAACACATTAACTTATAATACCTTCCTGTCACTGGATATTTAGGGCTTTTACTGTCCAGACGGCACTTCCTCTCCCAGACCTTGTCCTGAAGGAACCTACAGCTCACGCTCTGCTCTTAGTGATGAGTCAGAGTGTGCCCCTTGTGGTGGAGGCCAGTATTGCACTGGTGTGGGACTCACAGAGCCCTCCGGACGCTGCAAGGAGCGCTTCTACTGTAGGGAGGGAGCCAAGTCTGCAGTATGAAAATGCTTTGTTACTATATTTTTTCATAAATGTGAATAGCATCCTCTCCAAAAGGAATAAGAGACTCTATGTCATTACAATAATCTATACATGTTCATTCTTAATATAGTGAAGAAACTTATTTTGAAATTGTTTTTATAGATTAAAATACCTCACTCAAGTATAATTGGGCTCCTTTTTACCCTTTTTTACTGTTACAATGTTCAGACTCCAGCTGATGGTCCAACAGGGGGGTTGTGTCCAGCAGGAAGTTACTGCCCACCAGCGTCTTCCTCTCCTTTTCCTTGTCCTCCTGGTACCTTTAGTAACAGCACTGGTCTCAGCAGGCCTCAGGATTGTGTCAGCTGTCCACCAGGGTACCCTTGCTGTATTAATTCACTTCTTTCTATCATGATTATTCTGATATTAGCTTTAGATTTAATGTGAGATCCATGCACCTCTTGGGATAATATGTTTCTCTCCTCTATAAGTTTTTATTGTTTAGGATCCAACAGCACCTCACCTTCAGGTCCTTGCTTTCCCGGTTACTACTGCACTGGCGGTTCAGCCTCACCTTTCCAGAGTGAGGCAGAGGAGGGTCATTACACCTTGTCGGGAGCAGGCAGAGCAGAACCATGTCCTCTTGGATTTTTTCAGCCGGTATAAAACAAACTACAAAGAATAATTCAATCTGCAGCACTGGAAGTATACTGTTTGCAATGGTTGATGACCTAATTGAGGGTATTTCTTGTCTCCCCAGCGTCGGGGCGCACAGTCATGTGAGGAGTGTCAAGGAGGCAGACTGTGTAACCACACAGGCTTGTCCCAGCCACCACTCTGTCCCACGGGACACTACTGTCCTCCAGGGTCCTCCACTGCTCACCCCTGTCCCTCTGTCAGTGTCTTTGTGCTAGCATGTGTGTGTGAAAGTGGCTGTGTATGCAGGTTATGTGAACATCTATCTTACCCTCTCTGTCTTCTTAGTCATTAATGCGAGCCACACCTTTTACTTTTACACTTAACAGTCTTCCTGTAGTAATATAGTGTAAAATGATACCATGTGATCATTCAGGGCTCGTACTCAGACCAGCCTGGAGGCCTTGCTGTGCAGCATTGTAGGCCGTGTGACGCAGGATGGTTTTGCAGCAGAGTCGGCCTCTCTGAGCCTCAGGGCCTCTGTGATGCCGGCCACTACTGCACCTTTGGAGCATCTAGTTCCTCTCCAGTAAGACATGAGCGTAAACACTTTGGCTTGAAGTTAATTCAGCAACAATCAGAGGTTGTAGAAAGACATTTAATAAGTGTTGTAGAATTATTGCAATTCATTCTATTTATTTTTGAAGACATACAACCGAATTTTCAGTCTTTTGTTTACACACTTGTGAACACTCAAAAGTGTATCTAGGAGCCAGCTTGGCATGCTTTTCATATTACCATGTTTATTTCCATGTGACATTTGCTGAAAGGGAAATGTTTGAGGTAGTTTTTTTTTTTTGTACTTGCTGCTTGTGATTTGGTTTTGCTCAAGTGAGCCAAGCCAGACTTTTGTTTGCCAAGGTGCAGGAGAGGAAGATATAGAGCAAATTAAAATTTTCGAAGTTCTCGCACTGTGATCCTCTGCGTTCATTAATTTCCCAGTTAAACTGTAAAAAAACGTTTTCTGTAATTGGATATAAACATTAATTTAGAGGCGTATTTAGTTAAACTTTGCTTTAATTAAATAGATAAAACTTTGTTGTGTGTTTTTGGATAAGCTGCTAAGCACGCGTGGGAAATGAGTGAGTTGCCAGGTCAAACTGCCTACAGCTTGACTTGTTATTCTCTAGCTTGACGTGACAGCCAACATTAGCAAACTTTCTCATATTCTGGTGATGGATATACAGGTTGCTGTGGACTCTGGTGGGCTCTGTCCTGCAGGCTACATTTGTCCACGAGGGACCAAGCACCCCCAGCAGCACCCCTGCCCTGCAGGAACCTGGAGTAACACTGTGGGAGCCCAAAACCTGTCCTGGTGCCGCCTCTGCCCTCCTGGACTCTACTGTAATAGTACTGGACTCAGCCGGCCCTCAGGACTCTGTGAGACAGGTATGGATATAAATCATCTGGTACAATGGAAGAATTTTCCACATTGTTACCTATGCAGTAAACATAAAACCACAGGCTATGGAGATTAAAATCAAATTACAAATTATCTTATAATTACAATATTTGGTTGGCCAGTCCATTTCAGAGGTTTTTGGTAAGTAAAGGTGTAATCCCTTTGTAAACAGCATGAAGTGATTTTTAAGAATAATCTTTAACTAAAACAACAGATGTAAATAAAAACATAACCTCATCAATAATTATTTTATCCACTGATTTATAGGGTTTTATTGCTCAGAAGGAGCAGTGTCTCCCAAGCCTGCAGATGGTCTGACAGGGGACATTTGTCCAGCTGGACACTACTGTCCCCTGGGCTCCACCTCCCCTACACTCTGCCCTGATGGGACTTACTCGAACACCACAGGTATGCAAAGTTTATCAGGTGTGATCACATTAAATATGAGGTATCCGCATTTAAAACATGTCATGCACATCTCTTTTGCATACTGTTATCCTGTCATTCCATCCCTCTTGGCTGAAGGTGCAGAAGCATGTGACGACTGCCCCTCCGGAACTTACTGTCTATCAGGAGAAGGGATCCAGCCATGCCCCGCTGGACACTATTGTCTTGGTGGTGGTGTTGAGGGCATCTTGCCCTGCCCTCCTGGCACATTCAACCCCCATTTAGGCCTCAGTCAAGTGGAGCAGTGCCACATATGTCCAGCAGGTGAGAGCATTGCCACATGCCTCATTTCTTCAGAAGACACTGATAATACTTCCTTACATAAGGAGTGAGGTGAAAAGAGTTGTGAGGCATCAATATATTTGCTCCGCATTTGTTGAGTTATTGCTTTTCATTGTATTTTGTAGCAAGTATGGGGTGAAATGTGAGTCTTTGTCTTTTTTAACAGCAATGATGTTTTCAATTGTTTATCCAGGATTCTTCTGTGAAGACTGGGGTCTGTTTGAACCCTCTGGTCCCTGTCAGGCTGGTTACTACTGCATAGCAGGTACACCACATGTATGATAACAACTACATGTAAAAAAAACATCTGCAATGTTACCATTCGCTGCTTCCAATCAACTGTTACTGTACAACTGTTACTGTTTGCTGATAAACTGGGTAGGACAACTAACCTTAAATTTACAATGTCTCAAGGTGTAAACTTTCAGAATCCAGATGACAACTTTAGCACAGGAGTTGGAGGAGCTTGTCCAAAGGGGAAGTTCTGTCCAGAGGGAACAAATCTCCCATTTTCCTGTCCTCCAGGGACCTACTCAAACAGGTCAGCGGGGCTACATATCACATGTTTCTAAGCAATTAAACCTTTTGTTTCACCATCTGTTTATCTCTGTGTGCTAATATTTGTATTGTTGCAGTATTCATCTGACAAACATCTCTGGCTGTAGCCCGTGTCCAGCGGGTCACTTCTGTAGTGCTGCAGGTTTGAGTCATCCATCTGGAAAATGTCAGGCAGGATTTTACTGTCCTGGCGGAGACTCAACAGCCACAGGTAAACTGGCAGAAATTGACTTTTCAAACTGAGGAGTTAATTTCATTTCTGCTTGTTGTGTAATGACAAATCACTTCGTTATTCCGCTCTGCGGGGTAAATGTGATGCATCCGTCCTCAAATATCAAAACAATTATTTAACACTTAATTAATCGATGATTAATAATGAACATAGCTCCCGTGTAAACAAATTGGCATAAAGCAGAACTTTTATATAATGTGTGGAGAGAAGCATCGGGAAAACAGATGCTGATAAATGCTGAAAATCTGAACGTGTGAGGGTGTTTTGTTGTCTGAATGATTACTGAATTAATCAGGCTTTATCTCAGGATTCATCGCATTAAGGGCTTAGCTGTTATAATCTCAGCAATTTACCACAAATAATTGGTTTCTCCTCTCCAGGCTCAGAAGGAGGTCTCTGCCCACCGGCTCATTTCTGCCCAGAGGGAAGTGCCAGCCCAGTTCCCTGCCCAGCTGGAACCTACACTTACCTCAAAGGCCAGTCAGTGTGTTCCCGCTGCCCTGCTGGCTACTTCTGTCCAGAAAAGACTGGCAACTTCACCAGGTTCCCTTGCCCTCCTGGATTCTATTGCCCCGATGGTAGAATCATTCAAAACACTTCCCCTATCTGCTTTGCTCCACACATTTTTACTTAAAGTATATGTAAGTAAAGGTTTATTGCTTGTGTCAAGACAAATAATGCACCAATCTAACTATTATATTTAAAGGCACTAGGCACGCCACCCAGTTCCCCTGTCCCCGTGGATACTACAACCCTGAGCACATGACTCAGAGTCTGGACAGCTGCCTGCCTTGTCCTCCAGGACACTACTGTGAGAAGGAGAGGCTGACCAAAGTCTCTGGAAAATGCAAGGCTGGTCAGTAATAGTGTCTTTGTTTAGGATGCAGTCATAACCATGCACGCATTTCTCAGTGTCATGACTTTGTCCTCTCTGCCAACAAGTCTGTTTGCTGGAGCCAGAAAGCCAGTCCAAAGTAGTCTAGAACATTTGGAGAAGGGAACAAAGGGCAGACTTTAATCACAAAAGGTTTCAGCGGTACATCAATCACAGTCACAACCATGTAATGCACATAACTCTCTTACTGTATTTGATCCCCTCAGGTTGGTTCTGTGTGTCGGCAGCATGGAACTCTCAGCCCTTTGACCTGGATAATTATACAAACGCCAACTGTCTATGTCCAGCAACCTCCACAGGGGGGCGCTGCCAAATGGGATTTTACTGCCCCTCAGGTAGCTCAGAGCCACTGCCTTGTCCACCTGGAACCTTCTGTAACACCTCAGGTATTTGGACACCGATAAGCAAAGTTCCTGCCACTATTACTCTACAGCAGTGCTTTGCTTTGAGATTCAAAGACCAATTATTACAAAAATGCAGAAGAAAATGTACTGCCCTATATTTGAAAATAAACTATATTAATCAAGTTTTTACTCAATTAGAAATTGCATGTATATGCACAAAATATGTCAAATTTATCTCACCGTATGACTATCACAGTACAATGACCATACCATTAAAGGATAGATAATTCTATTGAACAAGAGATGTTTTTTTTTTTTTTTAATCAACTTTGATATATGGTTTCCTTTTGATTTCCTTTTGGTCAGCATGGTAACTGGTTGTTTTCTCTTGGCACTATAAATGCTGAAGTTATGACAAACCCATGCCTGCTCTTACTGGGATTATTGCCAATTTTGTAAGAAGGGTGACCCAGTAAATAAGACAACTTTTTAACCATTTTAATCCAGGCATTTACAGGATGCCACCAGTCTACGTATATTACCCATAAATTGATATTACCATTGATATTACCACACCACCCCATGATATGTGGATGAGACATTTTATGTTATTCAACAGGTTTGGCTCTGCCGATGGGTCCCTGTTCGCCTGGATATTACTGCGTAGGAGGAGCCACTGAGGCCAGACCAACAGATGGAGTAACAGGCAGAATCTGTCCACAGGGAACGTACTGTGGTAGGCTCGCTTTACTGTCTGGGAATGCTTGTATCACTAACTTGCCAATAAAGATTTTTTACACAGTTAAGAACGGTTTCATAAACTACTTGGTGACAGGACACTGAGTAAAACGTGTAATCAAATTTAATGGGATAGGAACTGATCAATAATGCCTCTCAAAATGAACAAGCAAGAGCTTCTTTCTAATCTGGAATCACCAATTTTCACAAATCAGATCTTCCTCTGACAAAAGCCTCCATACATAATGATGTATCACAGAACTAGTTATCATCTAATGTGTGACAATTGAATGCAAGGCTGAGACCATTAAAAACACTATTCTGAAATGATCACGAATGGGTTTTTTATTTTGTCTTATTTAGAAGAAACATATTGGCAGCTTTGATTGGATGTTTTTATCAGTTTCTCTTGATTCTACAATTTCTTCTCACAGCCCAAAGGCATGGAGACTTATGCAGTTGGTTATATTTATGACTCAGGTGGATTGGACTCCTTAGATTACCCATGGGCATGAGTGTGAGTCACTGTGTTTATTTGTGATAGCCTGGTGATAAGCCTTTTTGGCCTGTGTAGGGTGCTTCCACCCTGGATGCTGCATTTATCCTGGTGTAAACTGCAATATCCTATAACCCTGTTTCAGCAAGATTTCGTCAATACATGCCTGGATGAAAAAAATATGACTTCTCTATCAAACTATGTATCATCCTACAGTTGAGGGCTCAGGAGAACCAGAGTTATGTCCGGCGGGTACTTTTTCTCCGGTGCCAGGTGTAACCGATGAGGCTGGCTGTCAACGCTGTACTGCAGGTTACTTCTGTGGTCACGCAGGTCTCAGTGCTCCAACTGGACCCTGTAACCAAGGTCAGTCAATACTGTTAGTAGCACTTTTCATGTTCTCCAGAAATGCTGTGGTGAGCCAAACATCTGGTCGGTAATGCTCTATTATACTGCGTTGCTCCATAGGCTATTGGTGTCCTCCCGGTCAGACAGTGGCAACAGCTCTGCCATGTCCTCCTGGCCACTTCTGTCCAGAGGGCAGTGCAGCACCAGAGCCCTGCCCGTCAGGAACCTATCAGGACAGAGAGAAACAGGCAGCCTGCACTCTGTGCCAGCCAGGTTGGAACACTTTTTTCTTTGCCTTTTCAGCTGTTTTTTTTTTTTTTTTTTTTTTTTTTGGGGGGGGG
>CAAKHG010016228.1:0-10386 GCA_901007715.1 Dactylopterus volitans | reverse complement strand
TTTTTTTTTTTTTTTAAATGCCTCAGGACCAGTGATAACCAAGGCGGATTCATTATGCTTTTGGATCGATCCATACTTCTGTCCCATTCCTGTGAATGCAATATTTAAGGAATGCCTAGAGGGCACAAATGTCAACTCTAGCTAAAAGATGAACTGATTTGAGGTCACAGGACCACACAAAACACATTTTCAACTCACAGTGTAACTCCTATTATCACAAACTTTCACAAAATTGTCTAAAAAGGATAAATATGTTATGCCATGACAACATTTTGTATCTAAAAGCTCAAAGGTGAACGTAGAATGTCAATTCGGGCTCCAGGATGAATTCATTAAGAGTTTGGTGGTAAAGATCCACAAAGCACACATTTAGGCATAAGTAATATGCTGGTTATGGCAACATTTCTTACAAATGTCTAGGAGGATGAAATGATGAATTACATTTTGCTACTCTTAATACACTTGATATATTCAATCGGCATCTTGACTACAAATATTATGGACTGGACTTGACTTCTAGTTTTACATCTACAATGGAAGTTATCCTTTCACCTCATGTTTTGTTTGCAAGATTACACAAAAAGTACTTTTTAATGAATTAATTTTCTCAGGAAATATTAAATCAAAATTCAGGCATATATTTATAATTATAATAATTCAGGATATTATTTGAAATGTATACAGACGTATGCAAAAGAATGATTTTGGTTGAGGATCTGCATGCAACAGAAGATTGGGTTGTTGAACATTGTGGATGTTTGTGCACTCAAGTGCCCTTCCAGTTTGTTATTTAGTCCTATGCAATTTCTGTTTAGCTCAACTAAACAGCAAATGAAAACAGCTCTCAGGCATGCTTTCAAATTTAAGTGTTTGTTTTTCTTTCAAGGTTACTACTGTGATCTGAAACTGGGTCTAAGCAATGCCTCTTCGCTGAGACCTTGCCCTAAAGGACATTACTGCCCTGCGGGCACAGCCACGGCTAACCAGCACCCCTGCCCTGTAGGCTCATTCAACCCGACACAGCATGCAGATGGCCTAGCAAGCTGCATAGCTTGTGCTGCTGGACAGTACTGTCCTTCTGTAGGACTGTCAGAGCCAGCAGGTGAAAAAGGAAAATCTCCTCTCTTCTTTTCTCTCCTCTTCTCTAACCCTTGATTCAGAAGTAATACTCCTCAGTAGTGATAATAGTTTGCTTCTCATAGGGCCGTGTCATGCTGGTTATTGGTGCAGAGCAGGAGCATCCTCTCCCAGCCCGCTGGTTGGACTCACTGGTTCTGTATGCCCACCTGGTCATTACTGTCCCCCAGGTTACTGACTTATTATACTTAACATGCAATCAGCCACCAGCAGCTGCTTCAGTGCTGTGACACTGTTGATGTCATTAAATATTTTAGTCAAATCGGGTCCACAATTTTAAAATAATGATTTTTGCAAACCCCGGTGCTCATATGGCATGTATTACACCAATATAACTAGATTTTTACTGCATGAGCATGTTAACATTCTGTACTTTTAAATTCTGGTTCTGCGTTTTAATTCATCTAATTACCATTTGGTCGCCCACAGGAAGTTCTGACAGCATTTATCTTGTATCTGGTTACCATTTCCTTCACAGTACTCTGTACCTTTATCTCTGACTTGGGACACTGACCCATGCAATATAAATACTGCTGTGGGATTAACTCTGCCTCACCCTCAGTTGCTCAATATGCTGTGCAGCAATTTGTGTTTTAAAAGAGTCCTTTAACTATTTACTGCAGGAGCACATTCATTCTGATTATTGTGAGGAATTTACTTACTGCTCCAGGATGTATTTGAGGCCATACCCAGTCACTGCATTGTTATTGCCGTCTTTAAATGGGAGTTGAAAATGGCTTAATGTTCTTCTGTTTACTGGAGTGTAGTGGTGAGTTGGCACTTGTGTCATCTTACAGGCACCACAGCTCCAGTTGTCTGCCCCGAAGGAAGCTGGTCAAATAGCTCAGGTCTGCGTAGTCAAGACAACTGTAAACCCTGTCTTGGGGGGTTTTACTGTGACTCTGCTGGCCTTACTTCTCCTACTGGACGCTGCACTGGAGGGTACACGTGACTCACTATGCCACATTTCAGAGCTAACCCTTGTTTGCATAACATGCACACTATGTGTGTTGCAGGATCTTAATGATCTTCTGTTTTTATGCAGATATTACTGTTTAGGAGGAGCTGTCACATCCACCCCAACTGATGGAATTACAGGGAGTCCTTGTCCTGAGGGTCACTACTGCCCTGGAGGAACTGTTCAGCCTGTGCCCTGTGAGCCAGGGACATATGTAGCTGTTACACATGCTACTCAGTGTGAGCCCTGTTTGCCAGGCTGGTACTGTGTGACCGGCTCTTTATACCTGTGTCCTGCAGGTTTGTAACTTACCGTTCATGCTGTGTTGTCATTTCACTCTTACCTGTCTGAAATCCTTAAAAAAATATTGAGAGGTCCTTGGACAGCTTAACCAAGAATAGCAGTACGATGTAACAATATTATCGTGTTTGCATCGCTCATGTGAGAACATTTCCTTGTCTGTGTTTTGTGTACAGGATTCTACTGCCCTGAAGGAACTGGGTTTGACTTGGGAAGCTGTCCAGTGGGAACTTATGGCCCTGACCCTGGCTACTGGTCTGTCTCTCAGTGCAGGCAGTGTGACGGGGGCCATTACTGCTCTTCCAGAAATGGCACAGCTGTCACTGGACCGTGTCAGGAAGGATATTACTGCTTACGTGGAAATTCTTTTCCACAACCTCTTTCCCAGACTGCAGGTAAACAGACATCCTTACAGCGCAGCATGTTGACATAGGCTATGTAGTGAATTACAGTCTGACCAGATTTTCTCTTTAGCCTTAAAATGATCTGAGGCAGATTCTCCATCAGTAATCCAATTTCAGACAGTTGACAAATTGCAGCCTTGTTTTCTTTGTCCCTCACCAGGGGAGGGAGGACCATGCCCTGCTGGTCATTATTGTCCCCAGGCCACCATCCATCCTCTACCCTGTCCACGTGGAACATATTCTAACCTCACCAAATCAGTCTCCCAGGTCACTTTGACTCAAATGCGCACTCTTGGCTTTTCTTGTCTTTGTTTTGTAAGAAGAACTAGTATGAAAAAGTAAAGTCATTGCTCTTGTTTCCTGCATGATTCAGGATGTTTCATGCAGCATTGCACACACTTGGTGTTGAATAATAATAATTCCATCAATATATTCATTCAGACAAAGGTAACAGCATATATCAGAATTATTATGGCATGATTTATTTATTTGACACTAAGCACTCAGGCTGTCACATGGTTGTCTATCCTACTTTATTTTCTGTGTTTAATTGCAACAGCTAGTCAATATCTAATCCGAAATCAATGTTGCAAAGAAGCTCTCTCTCTTTTTTCAATTTCTTAAAGCTTTTCTGCCTTCCTCTTCCTGCTCCAGATTCACTTTTGGTCTCTCTCATTTCCTCTCTCAGGAGGATTGCCAACCATGTCTCCCTGGTTACTACTGTGATGCTGTGGGCGCCTCAGCTCCTTCAGGAAAATGCTGGGAAGGTTTCTTCTGTCTGGAGGGTGCAGAGCGTCCTAACCCTGCTTCAAGAGACAGACAGGGAGGACCATGCCCAAAAGGTGATTCGGTCTCTCAGGACAATTAAGACTTTTGTGGGGTTTTTTTTTGTTTTTTTGGAAGTGGAAAATGTGTTCAGTGGAAGACAGACAATGAAACACATGGGGGTATTGTAATCAGAAGGCCATTGTTTATGGCACAGGATGCCATTGTAGAAAACACAAAACAAAATGTCAGTCGTGAAGCATGTATAATTGTATTTGGAATTTACATAATTCTGGAGCCAGCTAACTGAAAAGGTGAACACAGCAACTTATTAAATTAATAGCACTACACATGAGCGGCGGTTCTGTTGGCACAGGAAATCGAACCCTGTCCTCTGTGGTTAGTGAGCGCCTTTGTTTGTGTGCTCAAGTGTGCATTTCTTTCATGACTCTTGTCTTCACTCAACCAGGTTATTACTGCTCTGCGGGCTCTGTGGCTCCTCAGCAGTGCCCCCTGGGAACAATCAGTACAGAGGATGGCCAAGCAAACTGCAGCGTCTGTCCCCAGGGGTAATGTTACTTATCAGAGCCACAAACAGACTCACTGTGCACCGTAAACACACATTTGTGCGGTGAAACACAATGGACATGCAGACCGTAAATAGACATACATTGTACAATGTACTATTTCCACAAGCAGCAGCAAAGAAGTAAATTATTCCTTCCTTTGTGTTCTCGATAGCTTTTATTGTCCTGGCAGTAGTAATGGCTCATTCTATGAGTGTCCAGTGGGTCACTACTGCCCAACAGGGACCTGGTCCAAACACCAGTACCCATGTCCGGTTGGATCTATCAACCCCTTCACTCGGGTGGCAAAAGCGCTGGACTGCCTACCCTGCCCTCCAGGTCGCACATCCTTTCCTACGGGTTGTGGACTTATCTTCAAAAAAATGTGATATTATATACAAATGAATTAAGTGCTGTATTTACAAAATGCATATACTTTAAAATGTAGCATTTATTTGACCGTTGTGGTCGAAAGGAGTCTTTTTTCCCCCCAGCTATGATAATTTCAGCATAATATGTTAGTTATTCTTTCCACTAATTTTGCCTTTTAACCATCAAACCAGGTTCATTCTGTGAGTCCCCTGGTATTGGGGTTGTTTCGGGCCAGTGTGATGCGGGGTATTACTGCCTCTCTGGGGCTTGGTCATCCATGCCGGTCGATGGAGGAATGACGGGTGACAGGTGTCCTGAAGGTCATTACTGTCCCCAGGGCTCCTCTGCACCATTGCCCTGTCCCATAGGACATTACAGCAACACAACCAGGAACAGTCATCTCTCGCATTGCCTGCCTTGTCCTCCAGGTTGGCACTAATGCATGCATTTTATCTGCCAGAAAATAATGCATGATGCCATAACTTTAATTATTAGTGAATAAGCTTTTCACACTTTAGCTGTGACTACTTAATAGTGGTCCTTATGTCTTGAAGGGTTCCTGTGTGCCACTAGAGGGCTCTCTTTCCCTTCGCAAATCTGTCCAGCTGGCTCTTACTGTCCAAGCAGGGAGAACAATAGCCATCAGCCTCCCATTCGCTGCTTGCCTGGAAACATGTGCCCACCTGGATCTGATAGACAGATACCCTGCTTGCCTGGTACCTACCAGAATTTACCTGGGCAGGTAAGGAAGATGCCGTTAAGTAGTCTGGTGTTTAGGATCTGAGACGTGCAACAATTGTACAATTACATTTAACATTAATATGATCCCACAGTCATCCTGCTGTATATGTCTTAATATGCAGAATTGTTACACATGGGTCATACACAGTGCTATCAACGTATTTTTTTATGAGCTGTAACAATTATTTATTATGAATTTTAAGGCAGAGTTGTTTCCTTATTTTGAAGGAAGTTATAACCCCTCTGCAAGCATAGAGGGCACCTCTTCCAGCATCTGTTTCTACAAGAGTTTCTAATTAGGCATTTATCTCCAAACAAGCATATCCAGTGTTCACCTTTGTTGATAGCAGTAAACATCTGCTGTCATCATTTTATATTTGTTTTATATTTGTATTATATAGAAAGATGTATATCACCCCTCTCCACAGGCAGAGTGTGTTAAATGCCCTGCAGGATTTTACTGCAGTGACTCAGTGGATGCTGACACTGGTCATGTGTCTGGGACTCTCACTCCCATGCTCTGTCCTAAAGGACACTATTGTCCACCAGGTAAGATCCAATGGTGCAGCCATTGTGACACATTGAAGACAAACATACAATGGTATCCAGCTCATTAGATATTGATATATGTTGAACATGATTAATGCTACACACCTAATTGCATTGATTACTAATGATGAGTTGTTGAAAATGGTTTTGTCCACAATCTCAACTTGCTCTAACAGCAAATGACTTTCTAATTATGCAAATGGCCATTAGGGAGCATAATCAAAATATGGATGGTCTTCACAAACTGTTCTCCGATGTTTAGTCCTGGACCATCTGTAGATATTATACGTCATTTATCCACAGGAACACAGTCTGGTGTAGCATTCCCATGCCCAGCTGGTACCTTCAGCAGGCAGATGGGGTTGGCCAATAAGTCGAGCTGCGAGCTCTGCCCTCCAGGGATGTACTGCAGTTCCTCTGGGCTGGCTGCTCCCACTGGGTTGTGCTCTCCTGGGTAAACATCAGCATGAACTCAACACTTTCTCCATCATGTTCACAGATAGACTCTGAAGGATATGACACTCGGTTTCTGTTTAATATTGTCTCCCTTGTCTATAATTAAACTTCCCTTATGCTCTGTCTCTCCCTCTGTTGTTCTCATCTATCACTTCCCACATCCCCTCCCCATCTTGTCTTGCTTAGTTACCTCTGTATCCACAGTTCTTTTACTGCTCAGCCAGAGGATGGGCCAGCTGGAAGTCGCTGCTCTCCTGGGTCCTACTGCCCCCAGGGTACCAGCTATATGGTTCCCTGCCCTGCAGGCACCTTCAGCTCAATAGATGGTGACATATGGCACTGAATGATTACACAGATACACTGGTGGTGACTAGCTGGTCAATAAGTGCAGTTGTTGATGCTGCTATTTGTAACTGTCTGTAATTGTAATGTAATGACCAATTTCCTACCTTGATTAATAAGAAAGCAATTATCAAAGCAAGTTAAATAGATATACTTCACCCTATTGTAATTTATGCCTCTTTAAATCATTCTAATTTGGTGTTCCAGGGGCAGCGACCATAGATGTTTGTCAGCTATGTTTACCAGGCCATTACTGTGCCGAGGTTGGCCTTTCTTCTCCCTCTGGACCCTGCAACCCAGGCTTCTACTGCACAGATGGATCTAAAACTGCCACACCTCAGAGTAATATCACATATACCTGGCTTCTTCTGGTCCTTTACCTATTGATAAATCAATCACAACTAGGCACATATGTCATGCGGTTCTCATTTTCTTTTTGAATAAGTCCTTTATTCAACATTGCCTTTTGACTCCTTTGAGCATTTACCAGACCTCTTAGTCTCTTAGTCATGTGTTTCCCCTTTGAATTATTGAAAATGTCTCTGGGCTTTTAGTTAACCTAATGAATAACGACATCCAATAAAGGTCTATTGTCTCGGTTACAGGAGACACCATGTCTGCATCCCCACTTCCTGGTGTGTCAACCCTGGGTCAGCTCCATGGTGATGTGTGTCCTGCGGGCCATTATTGTCCTACAGGGAGTGAAAAGCCAAGGCCCTGTCCTCCAGGTAACCAAAACAGCATATCCTGAGAGGTTTGGAAGAAGATTTGCTGTGTGTGAATACATTTCTCATATGGTGCTTCATTAAACCTGCTGCTTAACAGAGGTATATAAGCCCCATGTCATTCCCCTGTAAGACCTCTCTGTCTGACCTCTTGCCATTTATTACATTGCTTTCATAGACAGTGTACAGAGCCATAAAGCCCCCAGTGGATTGTAACGGCTTAATGTATCCACAACTTTAGAGGAGGCTGTAAAACCTAATGGGAGTCCAATATAACTGTCATAATGGTCAGCTAGCTATTTAACAGAGTGAATTAAAGGTGTGCAGAACACTGTTAAGCCATGCTACTTCTTTTTGTGTGTGAGTTCTGTGTGTGGGAGAAGAAGAAAAGGAACAAGAGGAAGTTATTTTTACAAGCTCAATAATTTGTCTCCTCCATGTAGGTACTTTCTTGGGGAGGTCGGGGGCTGAGTCCGAGGCTGACTGTGAAGCTTGTTACCCAGGCTCTTACTGCCCCTCATGGGCTCAGACCTCTGTCGACCTCGACTGTCCCCTGGGTTGGTTCTGTCCACCAGCGTCAGCGTCTGGACATCAACCTGGTACAAAACATATCATGGGGTTTGCTCAGGTTTATCCATGGTAGCCTTTGCGCTTCATCATTTTTGTCTTTTCTTACATGATGTCTGAGCTTGCAACACAAGTCTGGTCTCCAATTGAAAGAGCTTACTTAGTTAAGTCACAAAAAGAAAAGCTTGAATGAATATTAAACCAACATACGGTGGATATTCTCTTTAATAGGAACTAGATGAAACAATACATATACTTTTATTTTTTGAACAAAGCAAACAGGCTATCTTTGTCCATGAGCTGCACACATTGCTTTTTCTCTACTGTGGTTGTATTTGGTTTGTAACTGATGTTAAACTGGCGCTGTGTGTGTAAATGAAGCACAGCCAGTAGTTTACAAACCGATCCATATAGGCACCCTTCAAGATGGTTTTGTGCCTCAAATGAGCCTTCTCCGACAGTTATATCAAATATACACCCGGAGTCATGGAGCGGCATGCTCGTCCCCTTTTTTCCGTTTTACCAAGAGGATGTCTGAGCATTGAATGGCCCAGAACCTATAAATAGTCGCCAGCTCATTGCTGCCAGAGTCAGGGCACCTGCTGCTCAGCCTGCTTTCTCTTCACCTCGCCTCCCCCAGGATTTTTGTCTTCTTCATTGCTTTCTTGCCATAGCACCACACTGTGCAGACGAGGATAGTTTTCACTTTTCATATGCACATGTTTTCAATGTAAACAAGTATGCGCCAGCTGAGGGCCCGAGATTCTTGTTTTGTTAATGTGATTGTGCTGCAGGATGTCAGTGCCCCCCTGGTCACGCATGCCCACATGGTAGCGCTGAGCCGACCATCTGCAGCCCTGGAACTTTTCAATCTGCATCTGGTCAGTCCTCTTGTATCACCTGCCCGCCAGGTAATTAAAATATTCACTCACATTTGGAAAACATAAACTGAATAGAAAGAAACAAAATTGAACTGAAGTTTGTTATTAAGTGAGGCATGCCATCTTGCTCAGGTTTTTACTGCACGGAAGGTTCATCTGTGCCATCGGCATGTCCAATTGGCAGTGTCAGTCCATCAGCTGGCAGGACGTCCCTCACTGACTGCTCTCCCTGCCCCTCTGGCTCCTTCTGTAACAGCACTGCTCTGACAGAGCCGTCAGGACCTTGCAGCCCAGGTCTGACAGGCCGTCTTCATTAGAAATGTCAGAGAACTGAGTTTCAAGAGTGTCATTTCCTCTACTGTATATCTGTACTCAGTCACTGTTCCCCCTGAATGACATGGTTGTCCTACTTCAGCTTGCTTTGCAAATGCTGCGGGGTTCTCAGTGAGATGTCTGACTGCGTTGTCTACCATAGGGCATTTTTGTTCCCAAGGGTCCACTGAGCCATCTCCCGTCTCCCAGCCTTATGGAGATGTGTGTCCCACTGGACACTTCTGTCCTCGGGGTAGTGGATCACCTAAACTCTGTCCTGTTGGAAGCTTCCTCCCAGACCCTGGAGCTTCCTCCTCTTCTCACTGCCAACTCTGTCCACCGGGGAAATTCTGCCTCAATCCAGGAGCCTCACAGCCCACAGGTGGGTGATGTTACACCAGGTTTTCCATTATTCAGAACACATTAAGCAAAGAATTTCTGAGTGACTGCAGAGAGTCATTTTTGTAAAATCTGCCACGTTTCATGTTGAAGGTGTACACTGCTGTGTTATACACACTGATTTTCCTTTGTGATAGGTCTGTGTTCTGCAGGTTTCTTCTGCTCTGGAGGTGCAGATAGCCCTACTCCCCGAGCCAATACTTCTTTCTTCAGCTGCCTTCATGAAATAATGGAGGTTTATGCCAAAAAAGCAGACGCCATCTTCTGGATTCACAATCTGTTCTGCTTCAGCAACTCCAGTAATTCTGGTAAAATATGCTGCATTTTTTAAAGGGCAGGGAAAAACAAAGCAGAGTAGTTTCTCAGCTTGATTTTCCTTGCAAAGTACTCTGCGTTGTTGCTCCCTCAAAATCGTTATATCAGCATGTAGTGAGAGAAGGGATATTAACTGTGACATCTTTCATGATTTATCTACCATGTTGTATCATAGGGAAAGGTGCTGGCTGGATCAAAGCGGAAACGGCGCCACAGGCACATTTAGACCATATTGTGACTCATTTCATGCGATGTCTCAAGAGCCCACATTATGCATGTACCACCTACAGAGGGAATGTATGTCCCCAGGGTGCGTAAATCCAGACAGTGAACACACACACACACACACACACACACACACACACACAAGTTACACACACACACACACACACACGTTTGAGTCATTTTAAAGGACATGAAATGTTTATTGCACCCGATTGCTTTTTGAATTCCAACACACACACACACACACACACACACACACACACACACACACACACACAGTTACTTCTTCAGCTACTATGACCACTAACTCTACCTCTTCTACTACTGCTACTTATACTACGAATACTACCTCTACTGGTTATACTACTTTTA
>CAAKHG010016227.1:16410-27784 GCA_901007715.1 Dactylopterus volitans | reverse complement strand
CAGTACATGTATTAATAGTAGGTCCTGGCCCATCTTGTCATCAAGGAATATCACGTTTCATCATGCATACGCACGCGCGGCGGAACTTTAGCGCACCGATCACACATAACCAGGAGGCCGTTTCTTAGTGGGAGACAAGCATGACGATGAATGTATAACACACAAGTATGCCGGTTTTAAATAAACAAATGTTTATTAAAAATTAATTTCTGCTCTGCTTGAACGGCAACCGCTAGGCCTATAATAGCCATAACGACACCGGCTGACAATATAAATCCTGAATTTACAGCCTCGCATATTTATTTTTTCAAAATAAAAACATTTGTTTGCTGCCCCAACCCTAACCTGCACCCGATCCGCTGTTAATTAATAATTGAATTCGAAAGACCCAAATCTGCCCGATCCGCGGATATCCACAGCATCCGCGGTGAAAAGCGCAATCCGCTCCCTCCAAGTCCTCCTTAAACAGGGACTGTGGTGCTCGCTGGCAGCGGCGTCACTGCAACACACAGACCAGAGGCCATTGTGGGTTGCCGTCACTCAGATCCTCGTCTCAGGGAAAGTGAAGAGAGCGTTGGGTGGCAGTCGGCACCAGGTCAAAGGTCACTCTTAGAAGGCGGCGATCGCTCATGGTCGGTGCCTGGAGGCATGTAAATCCGACCAACTGCGTTCCTGCTGATCCTGCTCATGTTTGTTGGTCCGCCTGTGTCTCTCCTCAGAGGGTTTGGCAGTGGGCGTTGGCTTCGGCGCCGCTGGAAAGACCTCATCTGCTACGTTTGAGAGCGCCAGGTAAGGCTGCAGCCAATCAGAGAGCTAGATGCACCCACATACGCGTGAAGACCCATCACAGAGGTCGGTCGGTCGGTCGGTCGGTCGGTCGGTCGGTGCAGTGGACAGCCGAGCTGATTGGATGTTGGTCATCATGATGGTGGTGAGTTCAGGAGCGCAGTGGCAGGTTTGGGCAGATCAGCTGCTGACAAACTATCAGCATTGCGATGGTATTGAGTTTTGAAATGAACTCACGCTGAACACTTAATGCCTGGAAAACCCTCACACAGCTTCGCTGGCCATTTTATTTTGCTGTTTGCACCCAGGCACAGTGGGGAAGTTTGCCCCAAAGGATTTCTGCCAGAAACATGGTTCATGTTGCCAGAGGGTCTGTTTTCATCCAGACTGGCGGCTCCTGTTGAGTATTTTGGTTTAAATAAGTCTGCCAGTCATGACTCAACAATAAATCTTTCGAGTGATTAGGGGTGACACGATAAGTGTGTGACGCTCCTTTACGCAGCTGACAGAACCACATGATCCGGGTCACAGCTGGTCAGGTGATGGTGCTGTCTTGTGCTGTGCTAACGGCTAGTGGTTAACACTTCCCGCAGTCAGGGAAGAAAGGCCATCTCATGTTCCTATTCCTGTTGAGCCAGTAGGACTCCTCCATGTCGACCTGGTGCTTAATGTGTTCTTGACAGTTAAAAAGATACTGAGATGATCCAGGATCAGTCTGCTCGACAACACCGTCACAACCAATCAGCTTCACCTCTCGCTTTGAAACAGTCCGGCGACATCCGACACGGTTCACAGTGTAGAAGATGTCATGATGACATCAGAGAATGTTCCATGTGTCAGAATACACCCTCAGCTAGTGAATTGTTGTTCTGTAATCGTTCTGATTGTTATTATTATTATCGTTGGTGTGATTATTGTTGTTGTTTTGGTCTCTGCAGAAACCTGGCCATTGGTATTGGCATCCAGAATTTCCCAGAAGGCCTTGCAGTGAGCCTGCCACTGCGTGGGGCGGGGCTCTCAACATGGACCGCCTTCTGGTAAGCATGAGCGCGAGGATGTGGGCTGGTTGGCGGCGGCGCCGTGTGCTGAGCGCTGGTGTTTCCTTGCCACAGGTACGGGCAGCTGAGCGGCATGGTGGAGCCTGTCGCCGGGCTGCTGGGTGCCGTCGCCGTGGTGATGGCGGAGCCTCTGCTGCCGTACGCGCTGGCGTTTGCTGCGGGAGCCATGGTTTACGTGGTGGTTGATGACATCATACCTGAGGCTCAAGTCAGGTGAGGAGAAGGCAGGAAACGTCTCTCTCTCTCTCTCTCTCTCTCTGCCTGTCTCTCTCTTTCTGTCTGTCTCAATGTCTCTCATTCTTTCCTCTTCTCTGTGACTTGGCATCACCAGTGGCAACGGGAAGCTGGCGTCCTGGACCTCCATCTTGGGCTTCGTAGTAATGATGTCACTAGATGTGGGGCTCGGCTGACGTCTCCATGGCAACTGATACCATCGCGGCAGCAACACCCACCTGACCTCCGTTTTAAAAAGGGACCGAATGAAGTGTGAGGCGAGCTCATTGGTCAGACGCCATGTTCGAGTCGCTCTCTGACGTGACGACTGTTTCGCTCACTTTGTTTCTTCTTGATGACACTTGAAGCCGTTTGATTGGACCAACAGTGACGATGGTTGATTTCCGGGTGACAGATTTGAGTGACACCTGTCAGAAATGTTGAGAGCAGATGAAGCCACGCCCACGCGGCATCTTCATCTGCTCTCACGTTTCTTCTGTTTCTGTGTTTTCATGACGTTTCTGTTCATTTCTACAAACTTTGATCTTCTTCACTGAAAAGCTGAATCAGGGGTTTTTCCACCAATCACAGTGCCTTCTTCTCCGCCCACCCTTCCCTCTTCTTCCTCTACAGGTCAGTATGAAGATTCCGGCATCCAATTATTTAAATGACACAGTTGAATTATGTTAAATATTTATACAATTAAACAGCCACATCATTTTCACCTTTGACCTCGATGATTCCCGTTGTGTTCTTTTGATTGGGGTAAAGTGGGCGGGGCTCATGTGGATGTCATTTGGCGATGTCACAGGAATGACCACATTTTAATCTGGTGGCAGTCAGTCATTATTTTGAAGATCAGCAGGTGACATTTTGTTTTTTCTTCTTTGTTGGTGTACGTCGAGCTCTGAAAGTGCCACGCCCCTCTAGCTCATGTTCACTCATCCGAAACGCGACGATGTCGTGCATGACTTCACACACACTCATCAGTATGAGACTCAGACACGTGATCAACTGTGTGGAACCGTTTCAGCTGATCACCAAAGATTTAGGATCGCGTGTTAAAGGTCTCGCTGCTGCCGCCACTTGCGAGACAGAGGAAATGCACTTATTTTCATGTAGATTTAATCCAATCTTGATATGCGACAATCAGTCTGATGTTTTAATCTCTCAAAACGCACCAAAGCTGAGGTTGAAGCAAGAACACACACATTTTCATGCAGGACAGTGTGTATGTGTTTTGTCTCCTAATTATATATTTATGATGTTCAAACTTCCACTGAAGAGCTTCCACATTCTGAAGGTGCCATGTCTAAAAATCAATGCAAATTCATTTGATCATAAAATTTTAATTGATCCAGGAGTTCATACAATCATAAATAGAAAACAGCAGGAGGAAAAGACAACGTTAAATGGACCTGATGGAACCCAGCGTTGGTTGGGATGACGCCGTTAGCCGTTAGCTGTTAGCCTGAAGTTTGGCCTGACTGCAGCGTGGCTGTTTCATGGTTGTCGTTTGTGATGTCATCAGCTTCTGAAATTACCAAACGGTTTGTTTGCTGCATTCAACAGAGTCTGCGCCTGCTGCCCACCAGTGCTAGCGCGTTAGCATGCTAAAATCAGGAGACATCTGAATCGCGTTTGCGTGTAGCACCTTTAATGGGTTTTCATTGCAGCAGGCAGCTGATCAACGCGACATCGTAGTGTAGCAACACGAGAATCAGCCGGCGCTGCGGCGCGGAAACACCCACAAACTTTATCCACGCCTTTATTTAACGTTGTAAAGTCACATGACAACAGGAAGTTGTGGGCAGAGCTGAGGCGGCTACAGCAGCACTGCCACCGGTTTGTGCTGTAAGAAGTTGATGAGGCTTGTTGGCATCTCCAGCTGCTCGATGGACTCCAGCTTGTTGATCCGGCGGAGGTGTCGGCGCACAGCTAGCCTGCACTGCCACATGAGTGCCTTCGGGTGTGCTGGAGGAAGAAACCACAACAGCCAGACTCAAACTCACCGGCCTGTCGGAGGCCCGGGATGAAGGGTTTTGTCCAATAGATGGGAGCGGTGGAAGGGGAGCGGTGGAAGGAGGAAGGGGAGGAAGGAGGAAGGGGAGCGGAGGAAGGAGGAAGGGGAGCGGAGGAAGGAGGAAGGGGAGCGGAGGAAGGAGAGCGGAGGAAGGAGGAAGGGGAGCGGAGGAAGGAGGAAGGGGAGCGGAGGAAGGAGGAAGGGGAGGAAGGATGAAGGGGAGCGGTGGAAGGAGGAAGGGGAGCGGAGGAAGGGGAGCGGTGACGGTCGTGGTCGCGGTCGCTGTCATGGTGATGCCGACTGTTGTGACATAGTGATGGCTGCGGTCATGGTGGCAGTCCAGATCATGGTGGTGGTCACGGTAACGGTCGGGGGTCATGATGATGTGGTCATGGTGGTATCATGGTGACAGTCGTGGCAATCGTGGTCATGGTGAAGTCGTAGTCGTGTTGACGTCACCTTTGACGGTGATGGTCGCGGTGATGTCGTGGTCATGGTGACGTCATTGTGACAGTCATTGAGTTTGTGGTAATGTCATGGTGACGGTGGTGGTCGTGAGGATGTGGTCACGGTAACGGTGGCGGTGACCGAGTGTTGGCTCACCTCTCTGGCGCAGCAGCAGCTCCACGGCCTCGTTCTGCTTGGTGGACTTCTCGATGATCAGCGTGGGGAGGTAGACGTTGGCGCCGAAGTCGATGAGCAGCTGGATGTACTCGACGCCACAGCCGTGCCGCAGGCACATCTCCAGCACCGTGGGCTTCTTGATGGAGCTCAGCAGCTTCGCGTCGGTCCAGTTGTAATCGGGGTCGGCGCCGTAGAGCAGCAGCAGCCTGAAACACTCCATGTGTCCGTAAATGGCGGCCAGGTAGAGCGGCCCGCTGGACACCCGGGCTCGCGAGTTCCACAGCAGCACTTTGGAGCGGGAGTCGACCTCAGCGCCGTGTTTCAGCAGCTCCTGTAATATGTGGGCGTCGCCCTCGCGGGCGGCGGTCAGCACCGGGGAGCAGTAGTTGGCGGAGCTCCCGTTTGGGTTGGCGCCGGCCGCGAGGAGCGCGAGGACGCAGTCCAGGTATTTCCCACGAACGGCGGCAAAGAGCGGCGTCTGGGCCTTGATGTCCACATGGTCCACCAGTGCACCATGACTCAGCAGAACCTGCAGGCAGCTGAGGTGACCTTTAGACACGGCGGCGTGCAGCGGCGTGCCCGCCACGCCCCAGCCGCCGCGGTAGTTGATGACCTTCCTGTAGATTTCCTGGCAGAGCATCTCCTCAAGGAGCCGGTCATTGTTGAGAGAGGCGGCCCGTCTGAGCTGCAGCGTCTCGCCGCCGCTCGCTTCCTCAGCCGCCGACAGCTGGAGCATCGAAGCATGGAAGCTGCTCAACACAGCAGAAGACAGAACACAGGAGAGATGAGGAGATGAGACGATGAAGAGATGAGAAGATGAGATAAGATGAGAAGAGAAGATGAGGAGATGAGATGAGATGAGGAGATGAGGAGATGAGATGAGATGAGGAGAAAGCAACGGCGAGAGTTGATTCCCAGTTCAGCCAGCTGTGCTCTGACATCACCGCTGTATGACGGCATCGTCCGTCTGCGCGGCGTTGCCATGGTGATGGGACGACCACAGCAAACGTTTTAAAGTCTGAATAAAAGAACCACCGAGCTTCAGAATCTGAACGCTTCTTTACGTGCGAAGAAGTTTAAACAGTAAAATAGGATATTTCATTTCTACTTTTCCATTTATGCCTGCGCACAGGCGGCAGGTTTCCATGGTTACCAGTAAACAGAACGCCAAAGCTGAAAAGCGGAAAACATCCATCTGTTATTTATGTGTCAATGAAATCTGAGTATGTATGTAAGTCAACAAAGAGGCGATGGCGCCGTGATGATGACGTCATCCGGTCTAGCCGGATGACATCATCTTGTAGCAAAACAGGGCTGCCATGGTAACTGAGCCGGGCGGATGAGTAAACATTTGAATACAGAATTACAGCTACTGATTGGTAACCGTGCTGCGCGTGAGGCTCAGCTGGTTTCCATGGTGACCCGTGACCGCTGGCATCACGCGGCTCCTGCAGACGTTTGAGGGTCGATCGGTTCCTTCTTCAGAACTCCATGAAAGTACTCCACAGTTTCCCGCCAAGAGCTCCTCTGCGGAGCTACGCAGCCGGTCGCCGATAATCGATGATCGATTCTGGCTGAGAACAGCCTCCCGAGGAATTCGGCGCATAGACAATCGAGCAGATATGACGATAATACGTGAATAACGACGTCTGGTTAGGTCGTAACCGCCAGACTGGTTTATTTTAACTGAAGACCGGAAACACGTCACCGACGTCGTTGATGAATTGCGGTAAATAACGTCACCGACCATCACGCCGATCCAAACAGCGCGAGCTGCTGATAATCGAAGAACCGAGCCGTGACGTCACGGCCGCAGCCGCAGCAGAGCGCCCGTGTGTGATCGCCGGTTCTCTTACCCGAGCCGCGACCGTCGCCGCCTTCCGTCGCCTTCCGCCGCCTTCACTTCCTGCTTCCGCCTCTTCTTCGTCCTCATGTTTGTGTGCAGCGTCACGCGAACGTCTCAGCAGCGCCCCCCCGCGACTCTCGCGCCAACAACAGCCCGGACGGTTGAACGACGTCAGTGATCAGGGTGCAAACTAATAATAACTAATAATTATCTAATAAAGAACAGAGGAACAATAAAAACGCTCAGGTAGGACGAGGTGATCACGTTGTGTGCGTGTATGATTCGTTGTAGTAAAACTATGTTGAAAACGACAAAATGGGAATTTGGTCAAATAAAATGTGATCTATTATTTTATTTTTATTTTTTATTATATGCAGTCGACACATTAATAAAAAATACATTAATGAGTCTTAATCATTTTTCGAATGTCCTTCAACATGGGCAGACTATCACTTGGCGAGCAGCCAATCAGAGCTGGCGCTGCTTTTAGAGTGTCTTTATTTAACAACTACAGGAGCATGAATGTATATCAAAGTTTAATTGCATTTTTTTCTTTCACAAATTCACAATCAGTCAGCTGATGCTGAAGGGCAGAATACCACCACGTGCATGTGGTGACACGAGGTGGCGCTAGAGTGCTGCCCTTTGACCTCTGGACCAAGCAAGCGCCCTTTTGAAAGCTCATTGTTTTTGTTTTTTTAACAGTGTGACTACTGCATGACATCATCATCTATCAATGATGATGGCACACTCCTCCCCTGCCACACACACAGACACACACACACACACACACACACACACACACTCACACACTCACACTCCTCCTCCAGTGGCACACACACTGGCACACACACTCCTCCTCCAGTGGCACACACACTGGCACACACACGCCCCACCAGCCAGGTAACACATAAATGAATCCAGTCCGGTGTGTTTTTTGCCCCTCAGCCTTCGTTGCCAAGCTGTAACCTGTAACATTTATTTGTGTCAAACAGCTGAGCATAAATTAGCTTAACAAGCAACGCTAGCCCAAATCAATAAGAGCCATGACAGGATGACCACCACACAACTCACGTCGGTGGAGTTTGTCATTGGTACAGCATGTGAATCTGTCAGCATACTGAAGCTGGTTATTTAACATTGTGTAGGTTTTTATGAGGATGCTTCATTAACACTGGCAGTCATTTATTTGCTTAATGACAAACGGGCGATTCCCAGTCGCCTGCAGAAAGAAGCAGCCTTCTGCCTTGTTGTGATGTCACCGAGCAGCGTTTTTCATACTTGGTCTCTTTTTACTTACTAATTGCAGGAGAGCATAAGAAAGGAAAAAGAAAGGGAGCTCCAGCAGCAGCAGCCCAGGGAAGCAGCTCAGCAGCAAGGAGGAAGAGGACCAGAGTCCTGTTTACTCATAATTAGTCAACTGTTTAGGGCCTTTTAAGCTCCGATTTTAAAGTTGAAATTTTCCTCTAATTTCATTTAAATGTATCTTAAAAGCTGTCCACATTTTATTTTAACTACACTAAATATGGCATAAAAGTATATTAGCTAATTATCTTCTACACACACAGGTGACATTTCTGGATATATGTTGTGTCGCTCTGTGGTCTTTAAAGTGGCCGTAAATCTTCTGCGTTTTCTCCACAAGGACAAAGAGTCAGTGAACGCAGCGTCAGATGGCGGGAAGCCTTCAGTCACACCAACGGAAACTCGGAACGCAGAGGTGGTTTTATGTGAGAACTCGTACAATCGTTTCCATGGTGACGGCCTGACACTCCAGCGGCCTCATTGCTGCTTTCAACTTCATGTGTTCTTTCTCCAGGCAACTCGGAAGGAATCCTGCCTTTAAACACGAGCATCACAGCGCCATTGTTCCTGCAGACAATATCAGCCAGCCCAGCAGGAGGAGGGGCAGAAGATGCACCACCCCACCACACTCGGACTCTTCTACATGTCCCCAAGCTCTCATGAACCAGCAGCTCCTCTCCACCACCACACTCCTCTGAGACGTCGGTCTGCCAAGGTTTTTCAGCGTGGTGGTGACGGCGGTGGTGACGGCGGTGGGCGGCGGTGGCGGCGGCGGCGGCGGCGGCCTCCTCTGTCCTTCTGTGGCTGTTCACTGAGGGACAAAGTGAAGCCGGTCAGGCACTCAGAGCTGAGAAGAGGTCTCTCAAAACTGGACACTTCCATAACTCAGACTGGAGAAGAGGGAGACGGAGAAGTGTCCAGTTTAGGATGAAGAAGACGAAGGAGCACGAGATCTGAAAGGAGGATCTGATGAAGAGGAGAAGATGTTTGCTTCACTTTGGATTCTTTCTGCGCTTCTGATCTCCACTGCTGCAGGTGAGACACTCAGCTTCTGCTTTGACCTCCACGTTCAGCTGCTTCTCCATCAAACTCAGCAGATGTTACTGCTTTGATTGTTTAAGCTCCCCACCTCCTGGAGCAGATTATTATTATTATTATTAGTAGTAGTAGTAGTAGTAGTAGTAACAACAACAAGAATAATGTTCTATTATCAACCACCGGTGCACTTAACAATGAGAAGCTCCCTTCATTTGCATGACAAGGGACTTTTCAGGTCCTCCACGCTGCTCCTCACTCAGCTGGTTTCTTTCCTCGCAGACGACATTCTTCGCTGTCCCAAAGGTGGTCAAATCCACCTGTCCAGCCAGCGATGCTATTGGCTGTCTGAGATGACGTCATCATGGTCCAAAGCACAAGAGTCCTGCAGACGGTCACTGGGAGGAGAGCTGGCAGCTGCTGGAGGTCTGGACCTGCAGATGTTCATTCACACGTCCTTTGCAGTGTGAGTATAATGATAATAGTAATAATCAAAACAACAACAACAGCAATAATGATGATGATGATGATAATAATAATGAATAATAATAATGATATGTGTAGGGAAACCCCAGAGTGGGTGTGGCTGAGAGCATCTGACCAGGTGGGCGCTGAGGAGACAGGAAGCCTTGGCTGGTGGGACGGCGACTGCAGTCAGATGCAGCTGGGAACTCTGGGACGGTGGAGGAGGAGCGGCTGCGCCAGGCGGTTCCACTTCCTGTGTGAAACAGATGTCAGTGGTACGACAGGAAGAGACATGCCCACATGATGTCACGTGATGCCACGGCGTCCGTGTCCGGTCCTCATGTCATTGTGATTGATCCCACTTTGTCCAGAGTTTTTACCGTCAGAGGACAGCTACCTGGTGGGCGTGGCTCTCTTGACTGGCGTCTATCGCCGGGCCCTGGTCAAGCCGCTGCCCACGGCCCCCGAGCCAGGACGCCAGGCGGTGGAGGTCAGTGGGATGATGGGTAACAGATGAGTATGATTTAAGGTTGAGGTGAAGGTAAACTTTATTATCCCCGAGGGGCAATTCTTCTTGCAGCCAGCAAGTAAGAGAAGACCAATACGTGACGCTGAACAGACACACATAGGCCATAAATACAAGACAGAAAGCCGAGGGACTACATGACAAAACTGCAAATTACATGATGCTGTTGAGGTAAATATTGGCAGGGATGAATGAATTTTTAAAATGATTTGTCCTGCAAATTGACAGCACATATCTGCCCCCGAACTTAAGAATGTGTCTGCTTGCATCATGACTCAGGCATTCATTGGTGCATAAGACGAATACAAGCGGTGAGAGGACACACCGCTGTGGTGGAAGATTAAAGGACGTCAGATAGAACACCTTTAACTCTGACTTTTTGGGATCTATCAGTTAAAAAGTCAGTCAACCGGCAGATGAGGCCCTGATCAATACTCATGCCGATGAGTCACTTGAGTTAAATGCTGAGGAGAAATCAATAAAAAGCAGACATGCAGAATTCGTAGCACCATGAAGGTGCTATGAATTTTGTGGTATGAACTGTGACTGTGATGTTGGAACACAGACGTGATTTGGGCGGGCGGAGGAACATCAGTGCTCCCTGCACGTTTTCAAAAGGCAGCTTTGGTCCCCTGCAGTTTTTACCCTCCATTAGATGGAGGCGAGTCAAGCACGAGGGACCCAGCAGGGAACGGCCGCTCATGCGGAAGCACGTTTCCCTTTAGACCGCCAACAAGCTCATCGATTGGCTCTGCCGTTTGTTGAATGAATGAATGAATGAATGAATTTTTATTTTCGAACATGTATAAAAAATATGTAACTCTTTGTACATACAAAATAAAGAAATAATGACAAAAAATAATAAAAAACAAATAAAAAAGAAACATAACAAAACACAGTACGTAGTTCGAAGAAGTTGTTGTTGCCAGCGCACGATTGGCCATCCCCGCTTTCACTCCATCTGCGCCAGGCTCCACCGTTTGAAGTCCGTGTTCATCTGCTGCTGCACGTTGTTGACATGTGACAGACTTTAATAGCCGAGGTTTCATTTCTATGGACATTTGAGTGTGTGTGTGCTTGGTAACTCGGCACTGCTGGGTGGCAGGGTGTCTCGAAAGGGAAAGTGGAGAGATGAGATAAGAAGTGTCTTGAGAAGTCAAAGTGTAAGTTACTAAGGAGCACGTGACAGCCCGCCCACCCTCTGGAGCTCCGCCCATCATCCTTCAGAAACAACTTATTATTACTATTATGAGTAGAAATAGTATTACTTTTATTTCTTTAAATAATTATGTTATTTAACCTTATGATAAACTTGTGTATTACAATATATATGTTCATATGATGCAATTGTTTTATTCTTGTAAAGTGTCTTTGAGTTTTATTGAAAGTGCTGACAAATAAGTATAATTCTAACTGTAGCGCCCCCCCCCCTTATTAATGCTGACAAATAAGTATAATTCTAACTGTAGCCCCCCCCCCCCCCCCCCCCCCCC
>CAAKHG010016227.1:0-16390 GCA_901007715.1 Dactylopterus volitans | reverse complement strand
TTCATGTGTTGGAACATGACGCGCTGAGCTCATGTTAATGACGCACGCGTGCACACGTGTGCATGCATACATGGTTATTATTATTGATGACATCACCATTATGATCCTGCAGTCACATTTCAGCAACACCGATCTTTATTGTTTCTTACTCTTTTTGTCTTTTTTGTGTCAAATCCTGTAAAATGTCTGTCAGCGCAAAGCTCTAATCTGTTTGTGAAGAGGAGTCACTCTACTATGAAAATCAGACCCTGAAAAGATGGATGAATAACATCAGCAAATTCATTTTAAGGTGTTTAGATGAATCATCTCCAAGTGTGAGTTCTTCTTTTTTGCCAGTTCCAATCACTGATTTATCCACTGGTTTATTAAGTAGACCTGGAGCGTGCTAACACAGGCTAACAACATGACGTTTGCACACCTACGGCCTGATATCGCCTGTGCTCTTCGCAGCTGCAGCTGTTCCCGGGTCTGTGGTCCAGTCATGCAGGGCAGCTGACCTCCATGGAGCTGGTGGTCCAGCCCAGCCCGGTGCCGTCTCTGGCCCGGGTCCAAATACTGCGCCCCTACTGCAGCCCTGCCCAGCACCTGGTTCCTCCAGGTAACATGGCGTCACTCTGTCACTCTGATGGTCTTCTGCGTGTGTAACGGCTCTGCAGGTAAAAACGCGTCTCTGCTCCTGAAGGTTGCAGTTCCCTCCTGAACCCGTTCAGCTGCTGCTCGGCAGTTCCGCTGTGCAACACCACCGGCAGCTGCATCTCAGGACGCTACTGGTGCCACCTAGTGGAGGCATGTCTTCCCACCGCCAGTCCCTGCAGCACGTACTCGTCAGCAGCCGCCAGCCGCGGCTTTGCTCCACTGCCTCGATACACTGCGGTACCGCCCTTCTACCACCTGGTGGCAGACCTGCCACTCAGCGTGAAGCCCAGTTCTGAGCGGGAAACTTTAAATGTGAGTTTCCTCGTTTGCGTGATTTTTGGGCGCTCGCTGGAGTATATTGACGGTGCTTCCGCTGTCACAGGTGCTCCTTCCAGACTCGGCCATCATGGTTTACCCGGACGACATCGTGACTGTGCAACACACCCGCAAGACGGGGACCTTCCTGCACTGCCGCCACGGCGACGCCTCGCTAGACTGGCGCCAGAGTTACCTGTCCATCCGGGGCGCGGCGTGGGGCGGCTGGTGGGAGGGAGGCCTCACCTCATTGCCGCCTGGTGGCCAGTGGGTGGATGAGGTGGTGTGTGACCTGCGAATGCTGTACAAGGACACGCTTCCCAGAGGCACCGAGGACATCTATGGCTCCGCCCACACAGAGACACCAGCTCCGTCTGATAGCGGCTCCTTGACAACTGTTTCTACTCCAGGCACATCTGCTTTTGGACTTAAGGTCATCCACCCTCCGCTGGACAACAAGAACCAGATTCATGTCAAAGTCAACGCCCCAGCTGTCGTCATCGTCCAGGTCCAGGCAGGACAGGAAGCCACGAGCTGGTGGTCAGCGCCAGCGCTCCAGACCGGACTGCCCTTCCTCCGGTCCTGCCCTCAGACAGCAGCTCGGTCCGTCCCTGGCTGCCAGCGACCTTCCCAGGATTTGTGGTTCTCGTCTACTACCCTGCTGTTGACCTCTGCAGGCGTTCAGATGCTGAACATCAGAGTGACGGACACAGGCGGTGACCAGAGTCTGAATGTGAAGGTGTGCAGCCACGCGGTGGTGACGGGGCTGAAGGTGGAGCCTCATGGCTGCCTGAGGATGCTGGTGGACTCTCCTCAGGTGAGGCTGCAAATGCCACGACTTCCTGTAACATGACTGTGGGTGTTGCAAACAAAGATCCAATTTGACGTCTCACGGTGGAGTTTGTACTGTAGTTATTTACAGCCACGGTGGCATCTGGTTCCCCGGTGACGTTCTCCTGGGCGATCGATGACCCGGAGATGTTTGCACGTGAAGGAGAGTCATACAATGTCCTGTTGAAGAAACCTGCCAAGTTTACAATGATGGTGAGATGCTTCACTTTGCTTTAAGATGTCACATTTGTTCACAAGCTCAATTTATTTTTTAATCGACAAACTCATCTGAGCCTTCAAGGACTATATTATGACGTCTTCAATGTCCTCACATGGCAGCTATGAGTAAGAGGTAAGTAAGAGGGCGACCATCCCGCTGCTCTGACCAGGTGTCAGCGTTTGGTCCATTCAAGGAGCTGTTTGTGGTGGAGGTCTGGATCAAACTCAGAATGTCAGAAGAGTTTTTAACCCAATACTAAGTTTGCAGGTGTTGTTTTATAGTTGACATATTTCTGCAGTTTTCTGTCACGGTTTGTGTAGCTTCAGAAAAAAAATCATAGTTTGGGTTAAAACCGAAATGTTTTCTGTCAGAAAGCCTTCAGGGAAAACTGCTCCCATGGCCTGGGTGCAAATAGCACTGTAGGCTGAGTAAGCCAGAGTGTCTGTTTGCCTGTGACAAATCAACTGACCAACAAACAATCAAACCGTGGGCGGTCTGTTAGGTGGCGGCATCCAACCCCGTGAGCTCCCAGAGTCAGCAGATCCTCCTGACTGCAGATGAAGTAACACCGTTGGCCGAGCCCGAGTTCCTGCTGGTCAGGGATGTTGTAGCAGCAGATGCCACTCACCTGTTCGCCTTCAGGGTCAAAGTTCACGTCTCCCTGCCTGTCACCTTCAGGTAGAGCTCGTTTGGATATCTATCTGTGCTCTCCTTCAGAAAGAAGTCCTGGTGACTGGTGTTGTGGTGTTGTAGGTGGGACTTTGGCGATGGAAGCAGCGATGTCATCGTCACGCGTTCTGCTGCATGTCTGACCACAGACGCACTCATGGGAGGAGGAGACAAGCAGGTGTATGTCCATCACTCGGTGAACCACAGCTACCCTGACCCAGGTGATCGCTTCCACCCGCAGTAATCAATACATTCAAACTGATTATTGATGCCAAGTGTGAATCATCACGGGACCATCAGACCATGCAGTCAGTGGTTATATACAGTCAGTGGTTATATACAGTCTGTGGTTATATACAGTCTGTGGTTATATACAGTCTGTGGTTATATACAGTCAGTGGTTATATACAGTCTGTGGTTATATACAGTCTGTGGTTATATACAGTATAATCATGGATCATTTAGCAAACCCGATGTTTCTGTCCGTGGAGACTAAAACTGCAACATTAACTTTGTCTCATTTTGATACTGATGTTGGATAAGCTGCTTGCTAACAAGTTACAACATCAGCTTGGAAATGTGGTAATAAATGTTATAGTTATAACTGCAGCTTATATCTGCTACCTTAAATATTGGTCGTGCAGGTTGAATCCTACTTTAAAGTGTCTCTGCTCCTATTTAGTTCCACATGTCATTTTGAAAACTGACATCCTGGATTAGCTCATATTTGAAATTCTTTCAAAGTTTTTGAAAAACAGCATCATAGAAAAAGAAAGAAAAGAAACCTTGTAGCCTCTCTGGTGTTGATGCTAAGAACTGCTCTGTGACACTGTTGTACATGTTTCTGTTTCAGTCAAACTTACTTTGTTTTTATCACAGACGACTACACACTCCACGTCCACGTCTCCAGTGGTTACCACAGCCTTGACAGGTCCATGAAGGTCACCGTTCGGCCTGTGTTAACATGCCTGCTCGTGTCCTCATCCCCCAGGATGCATCTCGTTGGTCAGCCTGTTCTCCTTGAGGCCTCCACCAAACCCTCCGCTGACCACCTCATGTACTCGTGGCACTTTGGTGACGACTCCGCAGCCGTGCATGGAACCCACCGTGAAGTCAGACACAAGTTTGCATATGCTGGCATCTATAACGTCACTGTGTGTGCCAACAACTCAGTGGCGGCGCTGAGCACCTGGATCATGGTGGAAATTCTGGAGAAAATATCTGGACTAAGTTTCAGTTATGATGGACCCAGTGAGCTAAGCTCAGCCACAGAGTTCAAAGCTGAAGTGGCCACTGGTACGAGTCTCATCTGGGATTTTGACTTTGGCGATGGGTCCCTGCAGGGGAACCGTACCGATGGTTGCACCTCACACAGATATCAGTCTCCAGGGACATATACAGCGAGAGTAACGGTCTCTAACGGCCTCAGTCGAGCTCATCAGTCTGTCAGTGTGGAGGTGTTCCGGCTGGCTGTCGTTGGCATGCTGCCTTCAGAATGCGTCATGACTGGCACAAATATAAAACTCACTGCGCTGGCCAATGGGAACGCATCAGTGCTTACGTTTCATTGGCTGTTTGGAGATGGATCACCTTTGACTATTGTGACAGGACAGCCTACAGTCATGCACACGTTTAGCAGCCATGGAGTTTTTCATGTTAGTCTGGTTGTTTTTAGTCCAGTTACATCAGTGTCATACAACAGCAGCGTCTGTGTCCAAGCTCCAATAAGCGAATTGCTGCTGCAGCCGTCTCAGGACATCTCTGTGGTGGCAGGAGAGGAGGTTTGTTTCAGGGTCGTACTTTACCCTGAACAGGCAGCGGATTGTCAGTTTATATGGTTCAGCAGCTCTTCTCGTCATGCTGCCGTGACGGACGATGCTGGGAGGTGTTTTGTCTTTAGAGACGAAGGCGTTGAAGAGGTCAACGTAACAGCAAGCAACAGAGTCAGCAACAAAACAGCCAAAGTCAGTGTCACCATCCAGACTCCTGTCAGCAGGCCCTCGGTGGTGCTGCACAGTCAGAGTGACACTGTAATGGTCAACACCTCTGTATCTTTCTCGGTTGCCAGTTGCGTTGGCAGCAATGTGTCTGTGCTGTGGGACTTTGGAGATGGTTCTCCACCAGAGCAGAAGCCAAACGTGTCACATGTCTTTACCTCAGCTGCTCAGTTCACAGTCACAGCCACAGCGTTTAACACCGTTAGCCAGGAGTCAGCCTCCATCACGCTGAATGTCTTACCTCCGGTTTCAGACCTTTTCCTTCACAGCAACCAGCCTTATGCTGAGGTAGGAGAGGTAACTGTCATCACAGCAGTGAGCAGTGCCATCGGCAGCGTCAGCTACTACTGGACAGTCGAGGGTATGACTGCAGCCCAGCAGGGGACTGATCACCTCACATTTGCTTTTCCCAGACCAGGAGTGTATCAAGTGAAGGTTGTAGCTCAAAACCTGGTGAGTGAGAGGGAGGCGGTCATTTCAGTGGAGGTCTTTGAAAAAATAAAGGGTCTTCACATTGAATTTCAGAGTCTGACAAGCATGAAGTATATGCTAACCCAAGAGGAACTGCTGTTTGTTGCTTCAGTCACCAAAGGCTCCAATGTCACATACCAGTGGCTTGCTAAAGGTCCGATGAACCCACAGATGAGTGGAACCGGAGAGCAGTTCCACCTATTAGTTGAAACTCCTGGCAGGGTTTCAGTTCAGGTCAGAGCCTCAAACAAGTTGGGCGAGACCACCAGCTTTGCTTCTATCGTGGCAGTAGAACGTGTAACAAGTGCACACATGACTACACAGTCAGATGTTGTAGCAGTTGGAACGTTAGTGAACATCTCTGTGTCTGTAGCTTCTGGTTCTGAACTGCAGTACTTGTGGTTGGTTGACACTGACCTTTCACCCCTCCAGACACATGTGCCCTTTGTTCTCCACACTTTTATGAGTTTGGGTCATCATGTTATCAAAGTTTCAGCTCAGAACATCTTCAGCCGGAGTAATGACACCAAACTGTTTGTGGTCCAAGAGGCTGTAGAAGAGGTGGATTTCAGAATCGATGGCAAGAAGAATCCCTTTCATATCAACAGCACGGCTGCTGTTGATTTCCATGGACTTGTCCATAAAGGCAGTGATCTGCACTGGGACTGGAACATTAGAGGAACCCAAACCAACCTGTTTAACATGACCAACCAGACTTTTACCTTCACCTTTGCACATGAAGGTGTCTTCACGGTGTCTTTAAATGTCTCCAATGGACTTGGTTGGCAAGCGGTTTCACACAGCATGACTGTCCAGGATGCAGTCGAAGGTCTGATACTGAATGTTAGCAAGTCTACTCTCTGCACCGAGGACCATGTGACTTTCATTCCAACAGTCAGCAAAGGAAGTAATGTGAGCTTTGTTTTAACATTGAGGAAGAGTGATTGGGTTCATAGTCACGAGGTTGTTGAGGGTCGCTTCACCACATCGAACCTTCCAGCAGGGACACATCTAGTCAGTGTGAGAGCTTGGAACCACGTCAGTAGTGCCGAGGTGTCGACCAGCATTCTGGTCTCTGCAAGCATTAAAGGTTTGCAACTCGTAAGCTTTCACCCCTCTCGAGCTCTAGAGGCTTTGAAAGAAATCCACCTGGGGGCAGACGTTCAAAGTGGGTTCCCAGTCAACTACACCTGGATGTTTCACTCTGAGGGTTCGGAGCCTTTCACACTCACAGGACAAGAAGTGACTTTTGTTCCACATGCCAGTGGTTCTTTATCTATTAGTGTGCTGGCAACAAATGGTGTCTGCTCCAATGCTCTACATGAGACTGCTACAGTTGAGTGGCCTGCTGAGAACGTTCAGCTTGTTTGTCATTCACAAAGAATATTTGTTGGATATGCTGTCAGGTTTTCAGCAAACATTAATGGAGGCAGCAACCTCAGATACCTGTGGGACTTTGGAGACTCCACTGAAGCAACGCTCACAGATTCAAGTGTAGTCAGACATACTTATTATGCTGCTGGTAAATACAGTGTTATGGTCAACGTCTCCAACAGAGTCAGCCATGTGTCCACTCAGCTACACATGGAGGTGGAGGAGCTTCACTGTTCCAGCCCTCAAGCCTCTCTAATCCAGACCCAGTCCACCATATTTAGGTCCAGACCCAGTTTCTTTGAAGCAAGTGTGGATATAAACTGCTCAGATTACAAGGCATCATACTTATGGGAGATAACCGGAATGGCAGATTGTACCAGTGGCAATAAAGACTCCACTGAGATGCCAGTCATTCATCAAGCTAGCAAGTCGCCACTTCTCTTCCTCCCAAAGCATTCGCTTAATGTGGGACGGTATTGCTTTATATTCACTGTTTCACTCCAGGAAACTCCCCTGCTCGTCCGAAGAAAGACCAAAATCACAGTGGTCCACTCCCCATTGGTAGCTGTCATCAAGGGAGGGTCACATAGACTCTGGCCAAGCATCAGCGACCTTGTTTTGGATGGGACTGAGTCTCATGACCCTGATGTGGGGCCAGGATTGGAGGATGCACTGCAGTATCACTGGACCTACGCAGTCCAGGTACAGGCCTCCTGATTTTAGCCAGCAAGGTCCACTAATTACGAGTTATTGATACTAGATAAACAATGACGGCAAAAGTTAAAACAGCATGAGTGCTGGTGTGTTGCATTATGCAACCGTCTTATTGGTTGAACAGCTCATGTTTGTTTGTATTTGCAGAACTCCACAAAGTCCTGTCCTGGGTCGCAGCCTATCAGCAGCAACATCAGCGTCCTGACGCTACTCAGCAAGCAGTTACTCCCCAGAAGCGTCTACACCTTCATCCTGACTGTCCACAAGGCGGGAAGAAAACCTGCCTCAGTCACACAGACGGTGAATGTCTTCCTCAGTGATGGAGGAACCTGCTGTTCCCTGTTGTCCCTGTTGGTTTTTGAGCCGTCTGCCGAGCGGCAGCAGCAGTGGCAGCGGCAGCGGCAGCGGCAGCGTCTGCGACAGTGGCAGCAGCGGCAGCAGCAGTGACAGCAGCAGTGGCAGCAGCAGCACACACTCACGTCTCCTGTCCTGTTCTGTAGATAACCGTCAGCGACAATGCAGCGCTTCCAGTGATGGTGGAATGTGTTTCCTGTCGTCTTCTCTCCTCTGCTCGACACGCCAGCCTCAGCCACTCTGTCATCCTCTCTGGATGGTGTGGTGAAGCGAATGCTCAGGTGATGATCCAGGCTCTGGCCTTCATCCCGCACATACAGTCATATTCACAGACTTTTATTAACATGTTAAAGTCTGTTGACGTGGCCCACTAATCAGGGAACCGCAATGTGGTTTATCTTCTGCCCCCTGCTGGCGGCATAGCAATCTTGTCACACCCAGAGGTGTGTGGTTGCAACAGTGCAAGCTTCAGACACGTTGAAAATACCAGTCATATTCTCCTATAATAGTTAGATTTGACCCTGTTGTCTGGAACTGATCACGTGCCTTGTAAGCCTGTTTGGGCTTCTTTTTTGCATCACAGCCAGCAGATGACCGACTAAATCTATCTTCATAAATCCATCTTTAAAAGCCCATCTCATCTCAAGTTACTATTTCATGTAGTTTCAAGCAAAGATTACAATGATGAAATACAACAAGTATCTGAGCTGATCAGGCATGCATTAAGCTCCTCCCCTTGGAGAAGTGCTTTTTAGGGAGTCCCTTCAATTGTTATTAATTTTCCTCTTCTCATGTGGGCATGTTAATCTGTCGGCAGAGAGCATCCATTGATAGTTGTTTTGAGCAACGGCGACTTCTGCTGCTGCCAGTAGCAGTTCCAGAATGTTTGTGTGTTGAATTGGTTTTAGGGGAACCATCGCTATGGAGACATGATTGGAAGACAAAATCAGATTTAGACACTGAGGGGAAAAGGATCATGTTCTAACTGACTTTGGGCTTCTGGCTGTTCTCGTTAGCATCTGGACTCACAGTAGCTGCGTGTCAACCTACTAACAACTCGCAGCTACACTAACTGAGTGACTAGCAGTTGGTAAGAATCTCAGCTCACTTTCCTTTTTAACCTTCCTCCATCTATGTGCTCCTCAGTCTCTTGATGTCTGACGTCATGGTCAGTACTGAGAAGTCTGAACTAGCTTGTAGCATGTTAGCAGGAGATCTGTCCAATTACAAATCAGCGTCCCAACAAAATCAGCCTGATATTGTTTAAGATGAAATAGTTTCTTATAGCTGCTTTGAATTGCCATTGGACAGTTAAACCTTAGCATAAAGACATTCAGTATCATTGTGCCGTTATGTTTCTTCTCATAGTTCACATGGAGTGCTCAGGACCAGACTGGCATGACCCTTGACCTTGGCCAGGTTGCCGCCACACCAGGAGAAAATTCCTCTAACTTGGTGGTGCGTTCAGGCGTCCTGCAGCCGAGGCAGCAGTACACCTTCATTCTTACCGTAGCTCAGCCCGGCAGCGGGAGGCGGGGCAGCGCCAGCCTGACCTTAGTGCCCAACCATCCGCCACATGGAGGCCAGTGTGAGCTGTGGCCGGAGTCGGACATCCGCCCGCTCGAGACCATGATCACCTTCAACTGCTCAGGTGACCTTGCTACATCATCCAGCCTCCAGTAAGATTGTCCCAGCAGCACCGGCAGTCTCATGTGGTTTCCGTAATGCGTTTCATTCTGGCAGGATGGCGAGATGATGAAAGCGAGGCCTCTCAGCTGATCTACACCTTCCAGGTGGCACCATGCCGGCCCGTCATGTGCCCGCTGCTCACTCTGTACAGGTGAACAGAACCTTAGGTCCAAACTTTAGACAAACTTTAGAGGTCACAAGATTCATGTTATCTTTTGTCTTAACAGGGGAACCCGTTCAGCATTCCGCAGTGTGGTGCCAGCTGGACCTCCTGAACAACGGAGAAGCTCTTCAGTTATCACAGTCACTTTGCTTGTTGAGGACAGTCTGGGGTCAAAGGTCATTGCTCTAAACAGGTCAGCCACCATGTTCTAGGCTAGTGAAGAAAAACCTTTGTCAGTCGTGCATGAGCGCCCGTTACTGTTGGTCCTCAGGGTAACGGGCGCTGAGGTCCAGTGTGGTACCAACCTCGGTTTTGGGGGTCACGATTCAGTACAACAGGAAAGAAAGCAACCAAAAGTCCCAAATACATCATTTTTATTTTATTTCCGTTTAATTTCGACAAAATAAATAGATGAATGAAAATAAAGCGTGTTCATTAGCATGAGTTCATCGGTCCGTCCGCTTCCACACATAGCAGTCTCCTAAGAACAGCTGGATAAGTGGTTGGACTCTGTCGTTGAGCTCCGGTTATCAGCACATCTGGGTGAAGCCTTCTAATCTGCATCAGCGCTCGATGTGTCGTCGTCTACATGGGACAGGAGGTTCTCACACACTGCCGATTGAAAAGAGGCAGCCTGTCATCTGACCTCAGCATTGCTACTCTCCTTGTTTCATTTCGCTCCTCTTTTTCTTCTTCTAATGTTGTTATCTGATGTTGTTTGATGGCGGCTGGCACACGCTTATATACGCTTTACAACGGATTTGTGCATCGGAGCGAAGGTACCGCCATGTGTTCCTGGCTTCATTCGGATGTATGCTTTGTTTCACTGTGCCAAACTGGGACCACTCAGAGGGGAGGAAAGTCCTCATGTCTCAGTCACCTCTTCTTCATTCTTCAGGACGCTGACCGTTGAAAGAGGAAACGTTGCTTCTCAGTGGCTCAGAGAGAAGAGCAAGAAGGAGCTGGGGACTTTAGTCCAACATGGCAACCCTCAGGAGATCATCCCTTACTGCTTGGCCCTCAGCAGCCATCTCAATCAGGTGAGTGGCAGCATCATCTCCTCATATGCATGAAAGATAATTGAAAGTGATCCGGTTCACAGAAACACTGCAGCTTTGTTCAGGATTCCCTGTTTTTTCACCTTCTGATCCACAGATGGGGTCTGGACTTGTTGGCCGAGAACTGTCGATCAGGAGGGAGATCCGAGAGAACGTCAGCCTGGCACTAGCCTCCCTCGCCATCTCCTCGCTGCTGGATGTCAATCAGATCAGCTCGGCGTTAGCACAGTCCACTGTAAGGAAACTCCATCCCTTTTTACCATTAAATCTCCCACTGGCGTAGGTGTGGCTGTGTCCACGACTCCATCAGCCAGCATCTTTGTATGTTCCTCAGGCTGCTCCTGCTGAACTGCTGCGTGGCAGCTGTCAGCAGAAGGTTCTGGAGGCGGTGGGGAGGATGGTCCGCGTGATGCAGGAGCTGCTGAGTCCCGATGATCTGTCGGCGCTCGACACAGGAAGAGACGTCCTTAACATCATAGGTGCTTGTTGACTCCACCCACCTGTGGGTCCTAGCTTTGCGAGCATTTAGCTGGTCAGGTGAAGGTGACCGCCTCTGTTCTTACAGGAAGCGCTCTGGCTGCTGTGTCCGAATCATCTGCCGCCGCCGCTGCTTCAGATGAGTCCCCCGCCGCGCAGGCTGCCTCAGCACTCACTGAGGCAGCACTGCGCCATGCCGGAGCCCTGGTGCGTTCTCTGATGCGGTCACATGGACAAGGCGAGGCGCCCCTGTTGCTCTCCACTCCGTATATCAGCACAGTCGGTTTCCATGGAAACCCCTCTGACCTCCTCTGCACTCAGCAGTCAAACAGGTCCAACCATCAGCTGGCCTTCTCCCAATCACCCACTGATGGAGTGAAGCATCCTTACTCGTGTCCATTTCAGATACCCCCCTCTCTGACGGCTCACCTGAGGGGTCAGAGGTCAGAGTTGGTGCAGGTGATCTTTGGTGTGGATGGAGAACTGCACTCCCTCCCTTTGCTGACTGCAGCCAAACCACCAATCTCTACTGCCCTGGTTTCCATGGAGCTGACCACGCCTCAGGGTGAACCTATCCCCATCCAGGACTTGAACCCTGAGAAGGCCATACATGTCATCCTGCCCCGCAAGTCCCATATGGGACTAGATGATGGCGGTGGAGATAAGGGAGTGGATGGCAATGGCAAGGGGGCGTGTCTTACTGTGACACTTCCCTTTGATGGACAGTTGAACTTCACCATGGAAGCTGTGGATGGTTTGGATGAGAATGCAGGTTTATACGTCTCCTTCAACTTCAGTCTGATGCCAGGTACCAAAAACCTCATTGGTCCAGACATATGCTCTCATCATCAGCAAAGTCATGAAGTCACGTCTTTGTTTTGACTTTGAAATGAATGAATGCAAGTAGCATGAGTAACGTGGGAGGTGTCAGTCGTTTCAGTTAACCTTTCGAAAGTAGCAACAGAACTTCGGCGGAGATTTCAGCATTACTTCCTTGGTTAGGTCTCACGGCTCCTCATAGAGGAGCAGATATTTCTCTCAGGAGTTGCTACTAATGTTCCTCCAGTGTTAGAAGCTGTGGCTACGTCACTGGCGTGCTACGACGTGAATATGTATTTTGAATGTGACGTTTTGAGCCATTTAATGTAGAATATTTCTGAATCACATTCATTGCAAATCTTCTGACTCTGAGTAATGACAGTGAATCTTGTAGGAGGTTTCGTGTGCAACACCAATCTTGTTTTGAATTAACTGTGTGTCTCTGAGATTTCATGCGTATAAGTACATGAATAACAGGGCTGTTCTCACGTCCTTCATCTTTAGGGGCTCCTCCAGTGAGAATGGCACATGTGAAGATAGACGTGAGCTCCACAGTGGCGGCCATCGATGACCCCCAGAACCCCCTGCTGACTGAGTTGATCATCTCTCTGCCATCTGTGAGCAGCTTCTTAGAGAGAAGCATCCTGGTGTCTCCGCTGTGAGTTCTCTGCCGACGGTTCTCAGTGAAGGTCACACGAAGGTCACAGGACCAGTCAGTGAAGGTCACGCTGGGTTTTCTTCTCTGTTAGGTTGAAAGAGGTGAATGCGCCACTTTCTGTCAACCTGACCACAGCTGTGGCAGCCGGCGGCCCTATTCAGGCATCTGTGTGTGTGTTCAGCTCTCTGTGTCAGTACTACAGCGTGAAGGAGAGGCGCTGGCGCAGCCACGGCCTCCAGCCTCTGGAGGGCAGCACAATCCACGCTGCGCGCTGTCTCACCCGGCACCTCACCATGTTTGGGGCCAGTTTGTTTGTCCATCCTGGTGCCGTCGTTCTGTTGCCACCAGTAAGTTGTTTGGTTCGGCACACGTGACCGAGGAATGTTCACGAGTCAATGGGCAAGTGCAAAGTTAGAATTTGAATTCTAATTGGTTCTGAGAGCTCAGGTGGAGGACAACCAGACTTCTGTTGCTTGTTGAAGGTGTTGCTCCAGTATCCAAAAAGCCGTCCGGTCAGGGTGTTTGACCTCTGGTGGAATCGCTGATACCTGGAGAGTCATTAAGTCACCTTAGAGTCGTAGACCCGTCCAGGCCATCATATGAGTTGTTACATTCAAGTGGGTTAGGGTGAGAGTGGGAACAATCATAGAGGTCAAGCACCTGGGGCCCCGCCCACCAGCGAGAATTGAAGTATCCTTTTGAATGAAGCTGAAACATCTTCAACAACCAATACAAATCCAGTTGTCTTCTAGCTAAACTGTTTGGACCACAATCAAAAGGCTCCTCCTGTCTCCCCTCATCTGTGTCTTACCTCTAAAGTCAGATGGTCCTGTGAGGAACATGGTGGTTGGGATCGTATGCACCGTCCTGGTTCTGATCCACCTGCTAGTGGGGCTCATTGCACATAAACTGGACCTCATGGACAGCGCAAGACTAGGCCAGGTGCCGCTGTGTGGCCAATCAGGACTGTACCAGTATAGAGTGCTGGTAAAGACTGGCTGGAGGTGGCGAGCAGGTCAGCTGAAGACCAGTCATCACAGATGAGGACGTAAGCTCCGGAAAAGATTCTCACGCTGTCATATGATCCATCAGGCACCACAGCACATGTTGGCATCAGTCTACATGGCGTGAACAAGAGCGGCTCTCGCCATCTGCAGAGGGGCGGAGCTTTTCAACGTGGCAGTTTGGACCAGTTTCACCTTGAAACTGATGACAACTTAGGAGAAGTGTGGAAAATACGGATCTGGCACGACAACACAGGTAAGAAGAATGACATCTGTTATGACGCGCGCTTCTAAACGTCTGGATATGCTCGCAATGATCTACATGTGATCTCAGTAATCACTGTACGATCTCAGCGATGTAAATGTGATCTCGATATGATCTCAATGGTCTCAAAATAATATTAGTAATCGAGACCTGATCTCCATATGATATGAATCTAGTTTATAGATGAATACAAACTTTCCAGATAAAACCACCAGTGTGAGAATACATTTTTAGTTCCTTCATCCTGCTGTTCGCATGTCTGTATGTGCACGTATGTGCAAATGTGAGGGTACATGACTGTCTCCACATTAAAGAGCTGATTTGATTGGACATCATGGCTCCATGTAAACACAGGCTTGGACCCGTCCTGGTTCGTTCAACACGTGGTGGTTTGGGACCCTCAGACGGATCACATGTTCTTCTTCCTGGTGGATGATTGGCTCTCTGTAGACGATCTAAAGGACGGAACCGTGGAGAAGGAAGTTCTGGCCTCATGTGAGATCACACGTGACATCATCATCATTGCACAAGAATGTTAATGGCATCATTAGCAATAATTGGAGTTTGATAGGGGAATAAGGTTTTATGGATTCTACTTATCAGTCTGATTCTTGATTGATTCCTGATCAGTTTCCAGTAGCGTCAGTCTGTCATTCATCATTTAAAATGGATGAAAAACCACAGTCAAAGTGGTAAAAAGAATTGAGAGGTGGTTTTTCGGCTGGAACCAGTCCCTGGTTCTGGAGCACTGTTCAGTGTCCCAGATCGGACGCCGTTTAATTCTCACTGGGAGTCGACACGGTTTCATTCCTTCATTGAAAAGGGACTTTTCGTGATTAACTGCTGGAATTTTCATGTCGGTTTCCGCGTAGTTCTGATCAACTCTCACAAAAGTCCATTTCTGCTGTTGTTGCTCTGCCCCTTTCAGGTCCTGAAGAGCTCTCTCGGTTCCAACGTGTCTTCACCTCCCAGCTGACGTTTGGGATGGCAGAGCGTCACCTGTGGCTGGCGCTGTGGCAACGCCCTGCCCACAGCCGTTTCACCAGGGGTCAGAGGGTGACATGCGCTGCCCTCACGCTGCACCTGTACCTGGCACTGGGGGCGCTGTGGTACGGAGCTGTGGGCTGCGAGCACCACAGGTGAGGATGCCCCCGCAGGCTTTCTGCTTTACGCACTTTAATGTTCAGATACATGTTGTATTTCATCGATATTGATCGTCTCTCCGGAACAGTGCGGCGTTACACCCCACCTCCGGGAAGCCCGGCCTGCTCTGATTGGTCAGCTCTCAATCAGCCAATGCTGCCTCTCCAGCTCCACAATTGCTGTTCAAGCAAGAATCTTAGCTTTAGCCTCTCAGGGTCAGCAGGCTGCTAACATCAAGTCAAGTCAAGTCTATTTTATTTATAAAGCGCCACATCACAAAAAAAAGTCATCTCATGAGACTTTACAAGAAGAGCAGGTTGAGACCGACTCTTTAATTTACAGAGACCCAACAAATCCCCCATGAGCACTTAGTGACGGCGGTGAGGAAATACTCCCCTTTAACAGGCAGAAACCTTGAACAGAGCCTGGCTCCAGGTGGGCGGAGCCATCTGTCTTGACCAGTTGGGTTGACAGAGAGAGAGAGAAGGAGGATATAGAGGGTGAGGGAGAGCGAGAGAAAGGAGGGATGGAGGATAAAGAAATGCACAGTAGCATCAACGACAGTTGATGTAACATCACAACATTTTAGCAACAGACTAACCCTACAAAATAAACAGCTACTATGTCTGTGTTTGATATCCTCGTGAGGACATTTTCATCACATCTCCACCAAATGTAAAAGTCAGCCATCGTGAGCTGGTGTTCATCTAACCAACAGACAGTGAGAAGCTTTGGTGGGACGGGCCAACTCGCCATGTTACACGATGACATCACTGTGTTACAGTGGATAAGACCTCACTGCAGACAGGCTTATCAGTTCAGATGGAGTAAATATGCAAAACACCGTAAAGCAACAATTTTTATGATATCATTATTGTATTATTACATTGTGATTTAATTTTCCATCACTAACAACTTATGATATTTTACTTTAATAGGGAAAACACGCAATCCAGCATCTGTTTCTGGATTCTACACAGTTGAAAACTGATTTGTTTCATTTCACAAGCGGACCAGTGTCAGCCCAGTTGCTGGTTACCATGGAGACAGTTGCCGTGGGGGTGACTGTGGCAGTGCTGGTGTTTCCTCTTCAGTGTTTCCTCTGCTTCCTGTTCAGAAAAGCTCAAAGTCAGGTGACTCAACACACCTGAAACATGCTCAGTCATTCATGTTGCTGCTGACAGAGTTTGGAGGTCAGAGGTCAGCGCTGATGTCACACTCCAACAGATGAGTGTTTCTCATCTGCACGTTTGTGTGTGTAACCTAGGTAACTGTGGACGTGTCGGTTCCTCCCTCTCCAGTTTGTCACTCTGTGGAGATGGACGTCCATATCAGCCAATCAGAGCTGTCGGGTCCTTCTTTTTTGTCTCTGCCAGATTCCTCCAACAGAGTCCGAGATAGCCAATCCTCAGTGAGAACACACACACACACACACACCTATCGATGGCGCTAAGTAAAGTACTAGTTGTAAAATACACTGCATATCGGGAAGCCGCATGCATATTCCAGGGCTGTACTGCAGAAACCCGACCG
>CAAKHG010016225.1:0-15327 GCA_901007715.1 Dactylopterus volitans | reverse complement strand
AAACTGAAAAGATGAACACGGACGGTGTGTTGTCCCCTACCTGCCCCTGATTGAATGCTCGACTACATCTGAGCTGTTTTGTCTGTCATAATGCTGGGAAGCGTTGCACTGTGGTCAGATAAGCGCGTACACACACACACACACACACACACACACACACACACACACACACACACACACACGGCAAAACACATTACCTCATCCCCTGTGCACTAGCGACCACAGGCAAACGCTGAGTGATTTGAAGAATGAAAGTAAAAACATTTTGATTCACAGGCTCAAATCTTGAGGTCCTGGGTTTTTTTGTTGAATGATGTGTTGAAATTTATAGCTGTGAGAGGAACATTTGTGGGAAGTGCCTTACCCGCTCTGCAGTGCTTTCAGTGCTTTTGACATGTACAAGGGAATTGAAACCAAGCTGCGTGCTTTTTACCTTTTTTTTGTGTGTGTGTGTGTGTGTGTGTTTGTGCGTGCAGGCCCCGGCGCAAACCCTGCAGCGGCCGGTCAGCAAATGCCCGGACAGCCAGGTAAAGACCAGTTTCAGAGTACATTTCCATTCCCACAACGCGGCAGTTAAAGCGTCCATTTCCTCCACCTTGGAAAAAAATCCTGTTTATTCTCTATACATTCGTTGCTGCTGACAGAATTGAATCACGGCGCCCTCACTTATTTGCCTCTCTCCTCCCGAAGGCGCCCTCCCGCCCGACTTCATGCGAAACCTCATGCAGCAGATTAGCCAGTACGCCTCAGCGGTGGCCACCAGCGCCGCCACCGCCGCTGCCACGGGCCAGCCGGTCCCGCCCCAGCCCACCCCTCCCGGCTACAGCTCCACGGCCAACTCATCCGCCACCACCACGGGCCCCAACACGCCAACCACCACCCCTACTGCCCCACCGCCGCCTCCTCATGCGGGCCCCCAGCCCCAGGCCAGGGTTGTGTTCACCCGGCCCCCCTTTGCACCCAACATGCCCCCTCCGGCATTTGGCACCCGGGGCACCACAATCAATCTGAGGGCTGCCATGCCAGGCCAGCAGCCAGGACAGGTGTGAATACCCTTCTCTGATTTGGCTCTTGTTTGCTCTGAGGCTGATTTAATCGATTTGACCAACATTTAATGGAAGAACTTCTTAACCCCCACAGGCCTTCAACCCTGCTGCTCTGAACCAGATGATAAGTGGGCTGGTTGGACAGCTTCTGCTGCCAGGACAAATGGGTAAGTTTGTGATGCATTGAGATATTGGCTTTATTGGCAGTGTTTTATTTCCAGTGGTTACTATCAGGTTTAAAAAACAAACAAACATTGTTAACCAAAGATTTCAATCTTGTGCTTTTTTTCTTTCTCATTTTTCTGTTTTACAGCTGGTCAGATAGTCACATCCTCCTCATCCACATCCACTTCCTCGTCCAGCTCCACGTCCTCCGCCGCCTCCTCTCAAACCTCCTCCACCTCCTCCTCTTTCTCTTTCTCCGCCTCAGGTCCGACACCTCCGCCTACAGCAAACGCCGGCGGCCCACAGAGTCAGTCCGAGGCCAACGGCGGTCAGCCCCAGCCGCCGGAGATGCACCCAGACCTCGGCCAGCTCCTCAGCTCGCTGCTGGGGGTGCCCGCTGGGGCTGGTGTAGGCCCCACCGGGGCCCCTTCAATCACTGTCACCACATCCGGTATGCCCGCCTTCATCCAGGGAGTAAGCGACTTCATGCAGCAGGTCAGTGTTTGTTTTTTTGTCTTGGGTACACGAGTTTTCCTGGAAAAAAAAAAATGCACAAGCTGTTGTCCGCAACATGTACATACAATCAGACCTAACCATAAATCCATAAAACAGACAGCATACAAAAATACAATAGTGTTATTCCGCTTTGCTTCAAAACCCTTCCATTTTGCAAAGCTGGTTTACATCTCGTCCGATATTTATGTTTCATCCTCACAATGTGTTTTTACTTCAAATTTTATCTTTGCTCTTTTTCATGTTGAGTATTAAAAGGATTATTTGCTTGTCTGCCCTTTTATATTTCAGTTTTCCTACCTTTTTGAGTGCACCAGTGTAGCGACTTTACACCAAACATCAAGTTTTAACCGCATCGGTGCAAAGATTTTAACATTTTTTAAATTTTTTTTTTTAATCATATTTTTTTCTGAAATTAATTTTTAAAACTGGAAAACTTAGTTGTTGATTTGTGAAAAAATTCTAATACCCATCTTGGGTCGTGGTGATGGTTTTTAGTGATACACCGCATATAGGAGCTATGACTCACAGAGTGAGTGGGTTGCGTGTGCGTTTTTTTTTTTTTTTTTTCCATCGCATCTTCATACATCAGTTTCATTTCATTTCCAGGCCTCCCAGCCTATCTTCTCTCCACCGCCTCCTCCCTCCGGCACCACTCCTGCTGCCGGTGGCGGGCCCAACCCGGCGCCCAACCCCCCAGCAGCAGCGGGAGCAGCCGCCGCCGCCGCCACGGCCACAGCAGGAGCGGGTGAAGCTCTCAACCAGGAGCTGTTCACGGGCATTGTCCGCGGCGTCCTGAGCACCATGATGGGCTCTCTGGGCCAGGCTCAGAACGACACAGAGAGCATTGCACAGTTCATGCAGAGACTCTCCCAGGCAACCAACCTCTTCATCAGCCCCGAGGACCCCACCGGTAAATAAGAGAGATGCTGTCAACACAGCTAAAAAAAAAAAGCTAATGCCAGCAGGGTCGAGGCGCAAATTGAGGGGGAGTGGTCACACTTGTGCATCACTTTGTTCCCGATGTCTTTCACCTCAGGGTTCTTTGGAGAGCTGCTGATGCTGGTGTGCCAGACCTTCACCATGTCCGACCTGGTGATGCTGCTCCACGGCCAGCACCAGCCTCTGGGCCGCATCCAGCCGCAGCTGTCCCAGTTCTTCACCCAGAACTACCTCAATGGCCGGGAGCCCACCGACGAGAACATTGCTGTCAGTACACGGCATACCCACCCTGAGATACTCATGCGTAGTTGAAAATTGATAATGCCAAAGCACGGTTGACTGATTTACATCTGATCCCTTTCCAATTTGTGCTGGATTATTATTTTTTAAATTCTTGGGCACAATTGATGCAAAGGTGGCTGCCTCTGGGTTTTCATCATTCGTCTCATTTTCTATCTCCTAGGCTGCTGCTGACACTCTTGTCAATGAGTTGGAGGAGTACATCACCGAGAGCTTTGTAAGTCCTCAAACTTTGCTCGCCCTCCAATGATATTGCCATAAAGTGCTATCACATGCATATTACAATTTTTTTTTTTTTTATGCAATGAGGTATCAGCTTGCCAGAGCAAAAATACATAATAAATCCACTTTTCAGCCAACCGATTCACCATATATGAATTTCATGGGACCCGGATGCTCTTAACTATGATTTATTCACCCTTTTTGCATTATGGTTGGTTTATATCTTTTATTTCATCGGACGACACCCCAAACCAGCCGCAGATGGAGACAGCGCAAATGTGAACCATGAATAGTTTTTAGATGGACATTTGAATACAAAGAAAATGTGCAAAGTACAGCACATTAACATTAATGTCTTGATTTTGCAGTAGATTTAGATACAGGCCAGTAATCCATCTTGGATACATTGTGTTTTTTAAGCTATATGTATTTATTAAAAGGTCAGTTGACGTAGTTAAATGTTGCAATGCTCCGTAACATCACAGCACCGGGGTGGGAATCTCCAGGCGCCTTCCCACTGCAATTCAGAGGGCTGCAATGCGACGATATAGCAATTATTGATGCATCTGGATGCTTTTTTTTCTTCAATTTTTCAAGATTCTCCACCTTTCACATTCCGTCAACTTTGCGTTATCAAATAACATTCAGACAATTGATTTGTGACATCAATTGAGAATCATCCACGGCGGCATCGCGCTGCATCGATGTTTTTTTTCTTCTTCTTCTTCTCCCACCCATATCGGAGCATCTTTTCTTTCAATTTCCACAGCGGGAGTCCTCAGTCACGGTGTTGGAGGGCGTCGACATCACCCAGACCAACATGTCCTTCTTCAGACAGCAGCTCGCTCACATCGCCGCGCACATCCTGCGCTGCGCTGGTAAAACCACCTTCAGCCCATCGCGTGCATGATTCTCTTCTCTCTTTTTTTTTTTTTTTCATGATGACCCTGAACGAGCTCCGCGCCCAATCTCATGTGTTTATCAGTATGTCATGTTTTTAATATCCATGTTTCTCCTCATCCAGATGAGTCCTTCGGGCCGCGCTTGCTTCAGATGTGCAACCAGGCTCTGTTCGAGTGTCTCGCCCTCAACCTGCACTGCCTGAGAGGAGACCAGAGAGCCCTGACTGCAGTCATCAACCACCGAATAGTTCGTACACTTGTTTTTTGATGACGTTCTAGAGTCTAGATGAAACCGATTTGGGTGCGTAATATCGGATTTGGCGCTGAGGCAGGACCAGGCACAAAACCAGCAGGCCGGTGTTCTTAGATGTTGGCCTGGGAAAGGGAATTGAACCACTTTTCTTGGGTTTAGGAGGCAGAAAAAGCTGACAGAGGCATGCACGTACAGCATCGGCCCTTCTTTGTTGTTAAAGCCTTTTGTATTTTTGGATGAAGCGTTTTTTTTGTTTTTGTTTTTTAAGTCGAGTAGCATTCTGTCACCAACCATTTGTAGTCAACAGTTACAGTCCAGCATTTACAGTCCAACTTGTGAAGCTCGCCGCACTGCTCTTCCCTGCTCGGTAAAAGCTGCGCTGTCTCTTGCGTCTCCAGCGGAGGATGTCGAGCGACATCAGCCCCAGTCTGGTCAACTGGATGACCAGCATGATGACCATGCGGCTGCAGTTCATCCTGGAGCACATCCCCATCACGCAGGAGCAGATCCAGAGCTACATCGTTCACACGCAGGTAACGGAGGCGAGGCAGGCGCTTTCAAAACGTTTGCTCATACGCATGCGGGACTTCCTGTCACGGCTGGAGTGAATCTTGACCTGCCGGATCGCCAGGTTTTCTGGAACTACTCGGGGATTTCAGCTTCTCTCCACGTTGTGTTTCTGCAGCTGCAGACTGCCGAATCTTCTAATATTTTCCGTAACGAATGCCGACCCACTCACGAATCGCTCTGCCACCTAACAGGCGGCGCATGTAGCGCGCGCCGCGTGGAGAAAGCAGACCTGAGGGCCGTTACATATCCTGTTACTTTGGAGAACGCGTCTGAAATGGCTAATGAATATTGGATGGCATTCTTTCAGAGAGATCAGTCTTCTGCGACCGGCACACAAGAGCCCGAACGAACACCAAGTGCGGCGGTAAGCACGGCGCGCCTGACCTCCCCTTCCAACCCATCCAGTTTGGCATTTAAGACGCCACTTTACCTTTTTTTTTTTTTAACTTCCCTTACTCACCGACTTTTTGGCTTTGCGTCCGAAGATCAGCGACACCCACTCACCAGCTGCGGCCACCACGGCGGAGGAGGCCATGTCGGTGTCGCGCGACGCACGGGCGTCGTCACGGGAGACGAGGGCGTCGCCGGGGGAGCTGGGAGCGTCGGGAGGCGCCGCGCCGTTAGGCGGCGACATGGCGGCGGCCGGAGCGGAGGGAGGGAGCGAGGAGTCTGCTGGGGAGTCGAAGGCCTGGGCGGCCGCGGTCCCCCCTGTGAGCAACCCCACACTTTGTTTACTCACTTTAATCTTGCTTCTAGATTATTTATTCATTTATTTATTCATTTACCGGCCGTCCTTTACATTTACACAGTCACCTGTTCTAAGGTGGAACTATTTCATCTGTAGAGTTCCGGCGTAGTCCGACTCACTGGGTGTATGAGCCCGCCTTTGGGCACCTGTGTCAAAGAGGCCGCCTGAACCCCTTCTGCTCTCTTGTTTTTTTTTGCGGCGAGTTAAATGCTTTTAAAATCCCGTCGCCACGACAATCAACAAGAGTCGCCAGGTCCGGTCAAGTATTTGAATGGGGGCACCATGTAGAGGAGTCTGGCTCTTCTGTGAGGGATTTTAAAATGGCTGAACTGTTTCCAAAAGCGGCCCGCTCGGTATTTGTTGACCAGGGTTTTTTATCCTCCACACAGCCGGGAGTCTGGGACTTCCTCTGCCGATAGCTTAATAGGTCTGAGGCGACCTCCTCGCAACTTTCCAGGGACATTATCTGCATAAACTTGCCATGAATCAAGAGTCTACATTGTTACTCCCTTGGGATGAAATGTTTGAAACTTCTAAGTCGCACGTAAACACCTTCGGAATGAAAAGCACAGGCCTGTTGTGTTAATGAAAAACCGAGGTTCCCGCACAGGGAATGCAAAGTATTTAGGGACCTTGAGTGAGAATAATTGTAATGAAACTTTTGAGGGTGAGGTCTGTTAAACACACTTGATTTATTTATTCATTTTTTTTTTTAGTGCTGTTAACCCCCTGAAATTAGCCTCATTCTTCTAACCTCACCATGATTTTTTTCCCCCCCGATTCATCACGTCCGTCCACCTGACGCGCCGCAGGAATGGGTGCCCATCATCCGCTGCGACATGATCACCCAGAGGAAGATGAAGGCCCAGCCGCCGCTGTCTGACGCCTACTTGCACGGCATGCCGGCCAAACGCAGGAAGGTAAAGCCACAGCAGCAGCAGCAGCCACCTCATTCTCTCTCACACACACACACACACACACACACGCCATCCGTGCTTCCCCGTCTCCAAGGCGCACGTGTGTGTTCCCCAGACAGGACAGGCCGGCGGAAGCCTCCTCTCCCTCTCGGACGCGGTGAGCCAAGCGGCGAGGACAGCTGGGGTGAAGCCCATCACCTCGGGCGAGCGTCTGCAGGAGGAGCTGGACACCCCGGAGGTGAAGGAGGCCTACGCAGAGCAGGTGACCGGCCGCCGCATATCTGCCCTCCTCCGTTTGTTTTAAATTTTTTGTTTTATAACTTTGCCTGCGCTACGGTTGTGGTCGGCGGTTTACATGCGCTCGTCGCGGGCGCCAACGCCACACTGATTTGGGGGCTACGTCGTCAAGGATTTTTAAAAAGGGGAATCGGGAGCACAGGATTTTATTTTGGATTTTTCTCTAATCCACACAGGGTCAAAATGAGTCGTTAAAAGCCCCAGATGAAGGCCATCTATGCCCGTGATGAGTCTCTGTAAACTTCTGACCACGTCTGCATGAATCTTTTACACTCAAAACAGCTTATGTATTAACAACTACAGTAAATTACGTCTTCTTCCATATAAGGTGACGGCATTATTTGAACCTAAATTTAGGCCCGAGTTTGGAACGTAACCACTTCATCAAACCCCTGAACAGCAACTCACTGAATATCTGATAAAGCTGCAGCAGAGTATATAATCACTTCATCCATATCCGCATCCAAAAACAATTCCAGATTCTGTGCATCACTTATTTGCATACGGCAGAGTTTAATTAAATGCCGATTGAATGCAATGACAAAACGAGGATGACGCAGGAGACGAACGAAGACACGCCGACCAGGCGGAGCATCACGATCACCGCATGTTTCAGTCCAGTTTGGGCTCATTAACATGATCTTAAATCTACACTCGTCAGGTACACCTGTTTAATTTCTGGTTGGCGCCAATATCTCATCAGCCAATCACGTTGAAGCAACCTCGAATGCGTTGAAGTCTCGAACCGAGCATCAGAGCGGAGAAGAAAAGGCGGTTTTTAACTGGCCATGAAGGTGTCGCGGCTGCTGGTCTGATGTACCGGGGTCCTCGCACACGACCGTCTCAGGGGAGGGTCCCCAAAGAGAGGAGATATCCATATCTGCCCATGTCGGAGGAGAGCGGCCGCACTGGTTCCAGCTGATTAAAAAAAAAAAAATCCAACAGTCACTCATCCAACCGCTCGTTCCAGCTGAGATCTGCAGAGGAGCATCTCTGAACGCAGCGCGTCCGACCTTAAAGCAGACGGGCTCCACCGGCGGAAGACCTTCTTAATCAGCGAGGTGTCCCTAATAAAGTGGTCACCGCGCGCATTCTGGGAGCGAAGCACTCGGGAGGCTTTAAAGAGCGCGCCGGCACTCGAGGTCTCCACCCTCGTGGTCACGCTACCGTCCGGCCACGCTGATCATCTGCCCCTCCTCTTCTTCCCCCTCCCCTCAGGTCAAAACCGACATCAAGAAACGGGTGAGGGACGACCAGGACTTCAACTCTCAGCAGTTCCCCAACGCGCACAGAGCCTTCTCGTCGGACTCGTAATGGCAGTCGTCGTCGTCGTCGTCGTCATCACGTTCAGCCGGTAACAGACCCGCAGGCTCGCTTGGCTTCTTCCATCTCTACTTTGGGAATCTCCGCTTCACCGCAGGCCATCGACGCAGCCTCACCCCCCCCTTCCCTTTCCCCCTCCCAAAAAAAAAAAAACTGTCTGCAAACCTTTTTATTAAGCAGTTAGCATGTTTCTTAACCAATCGCCGAACGCTAATGTGACTACTTCCCCCCCAGTGCCTATTTATTGCTTAACTGTTGATTTTTTTGGTCCAACTTTAGCTGCGAGAATGTTTCCTCGTCCACGAAAGGCGTCGCGTTAGGTCGTTTTTTTTTTTAAGCTTCGACCGAACGCCAGTGGCGTTAACTGGGTTGGTAAAAAGCGCTCGGCGCGTCCCATTTCTTTGGCCTCGTTATCCTCCCATCGCTTTGTTAATATTGAGTGTAAATTTGAAAAAACAAACAAAAAAACAAACCCAAACGACCTGGCGGACTTTTGCCCTCCTCCGGAGCGCAAGAGTCGACCTTCGCGCGACGAACACGGCGTTTAGTACATGAATGTACAGTCAAACTCAATAAAAAAAGAATCTTGATACTGTACAAGAGTTTGTGTGTTGAAAAAAACATCAGCCAGTTTCGTATCGCAGAATATTCATCATTTGCCAGATTATTAGTTACGGCCAGGTGAGACTGATCAGAAATACTTTATTAATCCCGGAGGAAACTGTGTGGTCGTAGTCACAGTTGCTCCATTTCAGTATAAATAAACATCAGATGCAGGAAGGAAGTGCCAAGATATAACAAATATACCAATGTATTTATATATAAATAATTACAAAATAGGAATTGACAGAGTATGAACAGTATTGACTAAACAAATATGTAAATCAATCAATAGAACCTATATTAACTATATTAATATTGATGTGGTATAAAAATTTCCTGGCAATAAATTCTCTTAAGTTTATGAAGAAGCAGGTTTGAGACGGGCGCTCCATCAGTGATGCGAATGAACGCTCCTCAGGGGCACCGGGCCAGTCGGGGAGCTCCACCAATCACAGCCTCTGAAATTACTGTAAAACGTACGTAGGTCAGATTCGGGGGAAAAAATGGAACAGTAATTCCCTCATAATGTGGGAATTATTGGCAGGTCTGTTGTATAACACTCACTGTTTAAAAAAAAAAAAAAAAAGTATTGCACGTTTCCACGGGTGAATGTCTCAAGCCGCTTGCTGTTATGCGATCTGTCCACCAGAGGGCGCCAACGAGACCCTTTCAAACCATCAACGGTGAGTGTTGAATAAGCAGGTTTTTCTACATTGTCGTTTGTGAAACTCATCCCGGCAGGCATAGCAGGAATTTTTGGAGTAGAATTTGGGGGGGAAAAAAGTCAAATAATTGGGGCATTAAACAGCCTCTTACAATTCAAATAGATGATGAACAATCACCTCTTACTAATCATCCTCTTGCCCAGTTGCCGGCGTCTGCTAGATCCAACAAACCACTTTTCCTATGGAAGCATTTATTTATTTATTTGTAGTAGTAGTAGTAGTGTTTAAATCACGAGGTGGCAATTTATCAAAAAGCATTTATGTGAACGTCTGGTATTAAAACGAGCCATAACATTACGACCACGCCATAGAATATAATGCAACAGCCCTGCGATAAATTCTCCCTTCAGGAGGTGTTTTATGTTGACTTTTTTGCAGTGAATTTAATATAGTGAGTGTATGGCAGTATTTCTTTAGACTGCACACACACACACGCACACACACACAAAGAAAGCTGCTGCTTCTTTTTTTTTTTTTAAATATATTGCATCTCCACACCTGAGAAGTTTCTTCTGCATTTTTTTTTTTTAGATAAACTCCTGTAACCCGAAATGGTTAGAAAACCATTAATTCGCTTCCTCTCTGCAGCTCCTCATACGACCTTTGACCCTGGAAGTAATTCCTAACTTTTCCCGTCCAGGATTGTGGGGTTTTACAGTCATTTTAAATGTTTGGATTTTTTTTTTTTTTTTTTGGAGAATTTACTTGCAAAAAAGAAAAAAGGGCCCAAAATCTATATGATCGTCATTGACCATTAAGTTTTTTACTTTGAAGTTCGCGATCAAATGTTTCAGGGATATTTCAAACGGTCTGCGGCGCTCGTTTTGCGCAAGATGCAACAACAAAAAAAGGAAAAAAAGTACAAAAAACATTTGCTTTATTCATTGAATTTGCTGAATCACTGCAAATGTAAATTACGTCTGACGTTGACGCCGCACTGGATTTTAAATCCGCATGTTACGACTGAACCTTTTTTTTTTTCCCTCTCCTGCCATTTAATTCAGTTCAAATTCAAACCACAACTTTGATTCAAATTCCATGTAACAAAACATGTAATGTTCTCCGCAGCAACAGAAAACGGCAGATCCGCACAGTGACCCGCACACCCAATATGCACTTTACACAGCTTGTTTTTATTTTACACGTCTATATACTGAGGAGTGGGATGCAGGTGGTTTAGTGTTTTGTGCAAAAAAATTTAAAAAATTATTTTAAAAAAAGGGAGCCCGGATGCTAAGTAGCTACACTCCAACACCATCTTTGATTCAAATGTTTTTATTTCATTTAGGTCCAACAAGATGTTTATTCCACTTTAAACGACCCATTTGCTTCCTTTCAGTGGTAAAAATCAACACGTCGCCGTGGCGATCTGTTTCAGAAAACAAATGTCGGAGGTCATTTACGCAGATTTGCATGCAAGGCCCTTTCATTCCGCAGCGCGGCAGCCGGTGGACGCGGGAACCCGGTGAACAGGTTGAGCTGCCCGCTGAGTCAGGATCCTGCTCAGCATCCTGATCGGGGCGAAGAATGCGTGTGTGTGTGTGCGCGTGTGTGTGTGTCACGTGAGTTAAAACACGCCCGTGCCCTAACGTCGGCTTCCCTCTGTCATGTACCGCCGCGCGCGTCATTAATCCGCGGCCGTGACACGACGCGACCGTGACGTAACGCGCACGTGTTTTGAACAGGAAGAAAAAAAAAATTTTTTGGATGCAGTTTTGTAAAAGATGAAGCTGATGTCATTCCCGCGAAGCCGCAGGTAGCAGCCGTTTAAGCGCAGCCGAGCTCGAGGACTGAACAGCGGAACCCGCCTTGTCAGAAGTTAATGATTAGCCAACTGAGGAGCTGTTAGCTAATCGTTGGCATGGTAGATCTTCTTTGTTTAGTCAAACAAAACCAGTAAAGAAAAACCGAAGCGTTGAGCTTCCGGGGAGCCGGTGAAGGGGGAGTTAATTCAGCTTAGGCAGGTTAGCGTGCCTGTTTTCAGGCTTTATGCTAAAATAAGCTAACCTAGCTTCATGTAGCGTGACATTAATTTTTCTTAAGTTGTGACTCGGCGAAACGGAAATTAGCCCAAAGTCAGAAAATATCATCAAAAGAAACGGAATTGACGTTCGCAGTCGAAATCATCAAAAATGTCGTCATCTCGCGTTTCCACACCCAAATCCACCGTCTTGAAAAACACTGTGTGTGTGTGTGTGTATGTGTGTGTTCACTGAGGAATAATGCTGGGAGTGGTTAGCATGGTGCTCACCAGCCCTTTGTTTGCACAAGGCGTGTGTGTGCGTGTGCGTGCGCGGCGACACTAAACACACCACAGCCCAAAAAACGCACAAGCACAAATAGCAAAAGGCAACCGCGACCCGGGGCCACGAGTGTGAAGATGACGCGCTGGAGTTCAAACGGAGCATCGCAGCGGCGAGGAAACGTGGCTGTAGCGTCTTTAACGTGTCTTCTAACGCATCTTTTAACGTGTCACGCTTGGCGGCCTGAGAGTTTCAGCCGGGCCGCTGATCCACCAGGGTGGAGGAGGAACATCTCTGAACACACAACACCTCCAACCGAGAAGCAGAGGACCTTTAATTAGGTGCAACGTGCTAGCAGGGTGTAGCTAACAAAGTGGTCGGTGAGCGTAGAACACAACGCAGCGCTTGTTCCTCACACCCACAATTTCCTATTGCGAGCGAAAACGAGGCACATGTCACCCTTTACGCCTCTCTGATACATATTAAGCTACATGTAGCGGCCATGTAGCGTAGCCTAGCTTGAGGACGGAAAACGGTGAAACGGCTAGCCTTGTCAGACGTAAAAGATTAGCGAGCCGAGGAGCTGTTAGCCGACTGTTGACATGGTGAATCTTGTTTTAGTCGGACAAAAAATATAAAATAAATAAAGGCGCAAACACAGCGAGTTAATTCCATTTAGGCAGGCTCGCATGCCTGTTTTCAGACTTTGCGCTAAAATAAGCTCGGCCAGCTTCCTGTAACTAAACTGGCGATAATTTCTTTTTTTAAGTTGCAACAGAATCGAGCCCCATGTGAGGAGAACATCATCAAAAGAAACAATTAATTCCGCAGTAAAAAAAAAAAAATCATCGTAAAACGATCCTCTTGTGACCGAACAAAGCGCCAAAATCTTATAAAATACAAACGGGAGTGATTGACGAGTGTGAGGAGACTATTATTCAGCAGTGCCGGCGTTTTATTTGGTTATAGGAAGGCTCCGGGGTTCGACCGGGGGTCTTTGATATTTCTGTATCTGTGGGCCAGCCACACTCCCAGGATCTGAAAAGATGAAAAATAAATAAATAAAAATTAAAAGTGTGTTTCGGGGATTCACGTTAAATGCCCCCCCGAGGTGGAAACTGACCTCCGTGAAGCTGAAGAAGAGGCCGATACCGCCGACGAACCGCAGCACCTCCCCGGCGTACCTCTGGATGATGTCAGAGCACGTGTCACACGACAGCGGCGGCTGGCGATCAAAGCAGCTCTGAAGAGATGAAGGAAGTGTGTGTGTGTGTGTGTGTGTGGGGGGGGGGGGAGAAGAAAAAAAAGGAATGTTAATGGGAGTATTAATCATCCGTCACAAAAGCCGAACCTGCCAGGTGTACGAAAGCACATCAGACAAGGTGCCGTTTCCCTGGAAATGTAACATTTGGGGTGACTCATAGCTGTAAATTTCCACGTCTTTTTTTTTTTGTTTTTTTGTTTTACTTTTTTAATATCTTGACTTTTTTAAACATCCAAAAAATAAAATAAAAGTTTAATAGAAAAAGTACACCCATTGCGGGGCAATCAAGTGAATACAGATACAAAAAAAAAAAATTCTAAAAAAAAAAAAATTTAAACATAGAAAAGTGATTCATAGCCGTAAATTTCCACTTTTTTTTTTTTTTTACTTTTTTAATACCTACTTTTTTAAAACATCAAAAAACGTTAAAAAATTGTAATAAAAGTTACATAAAAACACGGAGCAAACAAGTAACATACAAAAATACTAGATTTTTTTTTTTAATTTTTAGAAAAGTGATAGCTGCAAATTTCCTCTTTTTGTTTTTTGTTTTACTTTTTTGATATTTTGACTTTTTTAAACATCAAAAAACTTAAAAATAAATAAATAAATAAATAAATTTAAACATAGAAAAATGCTCACAGCGGCACACGAGCCGTTGAGGTTGACGTGATAGAAGCCGCAGCAGTCCAGCGTCTTCTCCACGTCCTGCTGAGTGGCCTTAGACTTGTTCCATCCCACCTCCAGCAGATGATCCTGGAGACCGAAAAACATGGAGTCACACGGCCCACCACCGCGACTTTGTGTAAAAGCTATGTTTTGTTTTTTTAAAGTATGGCGATGGCAGAGAGACGCTGACCGGTCTCAATGTAGTGCTATTTACATAACGTTTTCGTGTATTTAAAAAAAAAAAAAGGTTTGTTGGTTTACATCTAAGTTTATTACATATAAGCCGATAAAGGCAGGACTGTAATATGTGGCGGAGTTGTACCGAGAGGTGTCCCTAATATTTTGGTCATCCCACTAATTTGCATTAGGATGACCAAAATATTAGGGACACGAAAAGTGTCCCTAATATAAAGTTCAACAAGTACAGTTCAACGGCATCACAAATCCCAGTCGCAGTAACCATCATTCAAACACGTCAGCACCTCTCAAGCAGATTCAAATCAAAAATTCAACCTAAAACTCCTCCTGAAGGGAGAATTTACTGCAGAGCCGTCGCCATTATATTCTATGGAGTGGTCATAATGTTATGGCTGATTGGGTTATAAGTTTCCTATTTTTCCATCTTTCCATTTTAATCCCCCTAATGAGAATCTGAGTGGTTTTTGTTTTCATTTATTTTCTGTTTTTTTTTGTGTGTGTATATTTGTCTGTGTGTCTGCGTATTACTTGAACGGACTGCGGCGTGCTGCTGTACATGTATGTTCAAAAGACACAATAAATATTTTTTTTTTTTAATTATGAGAAGAAAATAATTCCGCGAAATCATCACCGGCAAGGTCATCAAAACACGAAAAAAAAAACAACAACAAAAAAAACGTCCACGCTTCTGCAGCGGTGGAGGTGAAGGGGCAATGGCGCTTTCCCACTACGTGGCACCGGCTCTGGAGCTAGCTTGCGTTTCTGCCGCAGGCCGTAAGCGTACATGGCGGGCGGGGTTTACTACGGATGGTCGTCATGTCGAACCACCTTTTGGTCCTTCATCGCTAGGCTATTGGCTGGAGCCCCTCCGTACCCTCTCTGAGAGACCGGCAGGAGAACCTTCTGGTTCCTCGCCGCTCCTCCACCCTTGTGTGTCGGATCCGTGTGACCAATCGGCGACTTCAGCGCGTCGAGCTCCACCCTTTAGGTACGAGATCGGCGCGCTGCGTACCCCCAACGGAGGGGCTACGCTACGGTTTCTTTGGTACCTTTCGCAACTTTTTGTCAATGGAAACGCCAAAAAAAAAAGTGCACTGAACCAAACCGCTTGGTGGAAACGGGGCTATGCTAGCTGGTCGGCCTTTTTCTGGGGGTGTGAGGGGGGCGGAGTCGAGCTGGCGCCACGCCGACGGAAAAGCGCCGTTCGCCCCTCCAGTGGAGGCAAAATGCACCTACCTGTTGCTCCTTATTGAGGGCCAGACAAGCGCAGGACACCGAGAACTGCACCACAAACACCATGAACAGCACCACCATGTACTGGAGCCGGGTTCAGGAGGCCAGCGGCCGGTTCAGAAGTGTAGCAGGAGCCCCCCCCCCCCCCCCCCCCCCCCCCCCCCCCCCCCACAAAAAAAAAAACAAAAAAACAC